>VYZT01027389.1:0-70255 GCA_013400735.1 Pomatostomus ruficeps
TGTCATTAGCACTTACTTTCTGTCCTAGAAGACTCTGAGAGACTTATCATCCATATTTTTATACTATTATGCTTTTAAAATGTATGGCAAATTTTGTTTGACTGTATTTGAAATGATTTTTCTCATCCTTCCTCATTCACTGAATTTGAGCACATAAGCTGCTTGTCCAAATGGAGGACACTAAGGATAAAGGAGAACTGTCCCACTAAAACATCTGTAAGTCTCTTTATAGGTATGGAATGCAAAATGCTGTAGTCTCATATAAAGAATTTTCTACTGTTCATTTTGACTTTCGTCAATTGATCTGTCTTTCCTGAACTTGTGGCAGTAAAGTGTAGCACCCACCCACTTAACCAGATATTCAAATGTGCAATTACACACAGGGAAGGCTAATAGTGCTTGTTTTTCCTACTGTTACCAGTCTGTTTTTATAGTACAGAATGCATTAAGGAAGAAAAAAAAAAAATTACTGTAGCCCAATTAGCTACAACATTATTATTTATAGACTTATCTAATGCCATTTACAGGATACAAAAGAGTTGAACAATAAAAAAGTGCCACTCTGATTATATTACACCATTAAAAAAAGCATGCCAGCCTGTTAAAGGCTAAATCAGTGTGAATCTCATGCATAATCAGTTCCTTTCTAAATATTTTTTGTCCCTATAATGTGGGTCTGATGATGGATAATTTATATTCTACTTTCATTTTCTGTCTTTAAGTGGTTTCAAATTCTAGATATGATCATCATGTTCCACAAATCACTGATGAAATTCAGGATCTGTTCTTAAATACAGACTCTGTATACTTTCAAAGAAGAATCAAATTGCACTAATTGCCTTGCAGTCCCTGCTTTATAAGATTTAGGGTAGTATTTGTATAAGGCTTATGCAAAATTAATCATACCTTGCAAACTGCATCAGGAGAATCGTTTACAGCAATGCAACTTAATCCATTCAATGAAGTATTGGTTACAAGACAAGAGAACAATACTGGTGCAAAATGCATCTTGCTATTGCTCTTCTTGCATGCTATCACTTAAACAACATCATGTGCCTAAGTTAATCTATTTTTTTAGCCATCTTTTACATTACATTGGTTTGGGTGGAAGAATGTTTCTCATCACTACCTAGAAAAACTGAGCTTTGGTGTAAGGCAAATAATTAGGCACAACTGTAATGCAAATATTAAATCATATTTCTACCCAGTGCTCATTAATGAAAGTCATTTATCATTCAGGATTTACCTGATATTGCATCCTAAAGGTACCTAAAGCAGGTGTAGTGTTTTTACTAAAGGAATATATAAATTCATGGCTAGGGTACCTCACTGGAAAGGAAAGGGAGTTCAGTGTGAATAGATGGAAGCAATAGGGTGGTTTCATTCTTCAGGTCATGCAGCCATGAAAAATCCTGCTGCAACACCCTAAAAGTTTGATTCTCTAGCCGCAACAAGAGACAGAGTAGTCCCAAATTGCAAATTTGAGTAAAAAGTAGGCAAAATCTCAGAAAAAAGGCCATGCCTAAATTTGACATTAACTCTTAGAGCTTCTGTCACTCTGCTGGTATCATATCCATTTCCCTGAGATCCAGTTTTGCCAGCTAGTCTTCAGCAATATGCTTCAGTCGTGGCCAGATGCTCTGTAACATATTTGGCAGCATTTTCTGTGTTAGATGGAAGAAGGGACTATGCAGCTGCTTTTCAGTGGTGTGCAGAGAGTACAAATAGTTCTGCATCCTCACTTTGTTTTTCAGCAGCCAGGTATTCATTGATATTTGTGAATAGTGAGGGAAAAGAAGAAAACTTATAGTGTTTCATATAATAATATTAGAAACCACTAACAATTCCCTTCAGCAACACTAAGTACAGAAGGATCAGAGTTTCTTATAGAGCAGCCCTATTTGTTCCCTGTGTACTGTTCATGTTTGAAAATGGTAAAGGGGCTGACATAAGCATCCTCAGAAAAGACTAGAAACTCATTTCATGCAAGGAAAGCCATGAACTCAACCCTCAAAATCCTTGAAAAGGGATTTTTTGAGCCCTACCAAGAAGAGGACATTCAAAATCATCATCTGATTTCTGGAAAAAAAAAAAAAAGATTGCTTTTTATAGTTGACAACAGTGAAAAACAGTCAATGTATTGTTTATTAGTCCAGGCATCTGTCTTCTTCTGTGATGTCTTATCCTTGTTTAAAAATCTGCAGAAGTGATAAAATAGTCATCTTAATATGCAGTATTCATAAAATCTTTGGCAGTTTATTTCTTTAAAATTCTGGGTGTGACTGTGCGAGAAAAGTTGAGACCAACACCTTTTTAGATTATACACTTTCTAGGTTGTACTTTCCTGGTATAACAACTTGCCTGGCAAAGCATCACAGTGTTGGTAACTTTTTAAAGCTCTTCTCTTGTGCTTGAAATAATTCGTGAGTGCTTAGGTTTGGTCTATTAGGTTTGGGCTGAAGTAGTTAAATTATGAAGTATTTTCCATTATCTGTTTCAGTAGAAATTAAAAAGTGCATATTTTGTTGAGCAAATTGGGTAATTACATATGGAAAAAGGTCACAAAGTTACCTGATCTGCATATGTAGATAGACATTCTAAATGAGTGCACATTTGGACTAGATTATTTGAATAGTAACGTAAACACTTGACCATGTTCATATGAAATATGTACAAACGTGTTTTAAAGACAAAGGCAGGAACATTTATTTGTATATTTTGGAATTTTTCATTAAGAGAATTGTACAGACTGCAAAATAAAATACCTGTTTATTAAAATAATAAATGCTGTACATTAGTGAATGCTTAAGGATTCCTCCCCTTCCATCGGTTTGGTTACTAATTGCACTCTTTGTTCAAATAGTGTATCTTTGTCCTTCTGCAGTTTGATCATTGAAGAGCAGAGGTAACCAGGGAAGTAAAGGTTCAGTGTTTTAAGCATCAGAAAATCACAGTATTTTTAGCATGTGCTTCTGTAGTTTTCATTATACAAGAATTCCATATGCTTTTTATGATATTTCTACCATGAAAATTGAGTATGCTTTTGGGATAAATGTGTCAAGAGAAAGGCACATCACAAAAATAAATGGAATAATTGCAAACAAACAATTTTCAGCTTGTGTTCTCAGGACTCTTTTATTTTTATTGATGTTTCGATCTCTCTGGGAATTTTTCCTGATAATGTAATCTTGAAAACAGTTTGGTTCTTCTCTGACCTTTGTATTCAGAAACATTTGTTGAAGTAGTTTTGTGTGTATTTTTCCCCCCTGAGGTATTGCAGGAAATTGTGATCAGGGACAGTTTCACATGAATGTCTCTACACAAGATCACAGGTTTAAAGGAGGCATACAGATACTTCCTTCACATTTTCCATATAACTGCCTCAGTTTCATCATTGTGGCATTTTGGTGTCTATCTCCATAGATTATGAAGTACAATAGCAACAAGCATGCACCAACAAGGAAAGGATATTTAAATTTAGTTTTTCTCCAGCAAGGGGCTTGACTGGACTGCCTTGATACCTTTCTTGTTTGGATCAGTGTATCTGTGTTCCAGTTTGCCCAGATATGAAGCAAGCACAGTTTGCTTTATATCACCAGAAAAATCTGAGGCTGATTTTACTTCCTCTTTGTTGGCTGAGGTCTGAAAAGATAAGCTCAGTACTTGTTGGAAACAAGGAATAACAAACAATTGCTTTTGTACCTTACTTATGGGCTGCAGGGCCCAGGATGTTTTTGTGCCACTCTGATTTTGGAGGCTGCTTCACCCTGTGCCACTTTGCTATGGTCTGTCTGCCCACTGGGTCTGCAGCATCCTCACCCGGCTTGGCCTGAGACTGGAGCTGAGATGTCCAGCTGATTCTTCCATTGTACTTGAGGTAATGCATCAACTCTCTGACTTTTTTTTCTTTTAACCTTACTTTTCTGACAGTAGCTTGGTCTGAGCTATATACTAGGAATGCCGCTTTAGGGTATAAATCAGTTTACCCTTTCCACATTACTTCATCCAAAATGCCAAACAGTAAAAAAGGAGGTCTCAAAACTGGTTGCATAGCACTGACATCTAAATAGAAAATCTCTTTTTTCATGTCAAGATGACTCAGAGCCTTACCCTTTATTAAAAAAATATATAATATCTTTGTGGCAGCTTCAATGGCTTCTCACATTAATTAATTAGAATAAAGAAGCTATTCTAACAGAGGAAAGAAAAAGAGTGTGTTAGCATGTTGCTTAGTTATCCTTAACAAGTGTTTCCCAATACCAAGCTTTGAGAACAAGCTGTTGTATGTAAAAGTTTAAAAACCTTACTAACAAGCATAATCAAGTTTTTTAATGACAAAGTCTTTGCAGAGTCACAGTGCAAAATTGTGATTATGATTAATTTCCTTAGGGGATGCATGACTGGCAGCAGCTGAAGCTGGCTATCACATAGTCATAAACTGAGATATGGTTAAGTTGTGCTGTTTGCTAACCATGGGCAAGAAATACAGACTGGCATGTTGAACTGCACAGGGCATACTATATCTTTCAGCAGAGCAGGATTAAATCTTCAGTACTTTTGCCCCAAACTCTTTCTGACCTTTTTCTGTGCTCTCTAGTGCATTTGACATTCCAAAGGAAGGCACAAACCAGCACAGCAAGCACATTCAAGGTTTTCTGCAAGGAAAATTGTAAAAGTTATCCTGAATCACAGCTGACATTATGTTCTACCATTTGCATTTGTTGTCTCAGTAGCATTAAGTATGTGGCCAAGTCTAACTAGACTTTTCAGTTTTTTCTTTAATGTATGAGCGACCCATAGCTAATGGTCCTTTTTAGCCTCACTTTGTCAAGCTACCATCAGAGGAGATATGGCCAGAATGCATCTGAAGTGCTGAACTGTCCAGAAGTTTTCAGCTGTCTGTGATGCTGGGGCTTTTTGTCATTCTTCTGAAAATTCCTGTAGCTTCTTTAATCTATGGCTGTAAGAACAGGGCTGAAGCATCCTGCATGCGATGAAAGCAAGTCCCCTCTCTCTAGTTTTATTTCTTGTGCTTTGTGTGGTTTGGGCTTAGAAATCAAATGTAGGATGTTCTAAAGAAAGAGATCTATCATCACCCCTAATCCCAACTTCCAGGATTTTTAAAATAATTCCTAAATTTTCATATGAGTTCTACAGAATGAAATGTCTTTTTAAAGAATGTTTAGAGACAAGCCCATCTATAATAAGGACCTGCCTAAACCACTTTTCTTTAAAAGAGCAAAGGATGCAAGAAATAAAAAACAGGAAAGAGTTTCATTTCACAGTTACAAAACTCTACCCCATCATCTAGTTTGTATTCTTCCATGCATTCTATTCACTGTAAGCTAGAGAAGATCTCAAAATGAATTTTTGAAGGTAGGTTTGTTTGTTTGTTTGTTTGTCTGTTCTTAAAAGCATATACCAGACTTCATTAACTGTCAGTTGGATCTGTGATCATAAATGACTTGGACATTTTGAAAATCCTATCCTAAGTAATCGTCATGGCTGTGTTGCCATTTCAGCTAGTCCTTCAGTCTTTGCAGCATTAGGAAACAACATGCTTGACAAAGAGGTGTCAGCCCACAGCAGGATAGCTAGCCTGTTGTAGCATAGCATCTGTCAGGAGAAAAGAAAAGGAGCTTCAGTCTTTCTTTTCCTTATCACAGATGACAGCTGAAGGAAAAGAGAGCTAATTTTGATGCTGGAAACAGTTTTTATTTCGGAAAACCAATTGTTTTTTTTTTTTCTTTTTGTTTTTCCTAGTTTCTTAGGATATACTGTGCCAAAAATGTTAGTCATCCCATGGAAAAGAACACTCAAATATTTTGATTTTTCTTTATGTATATAAGCTTTATCAGATTTTTTCTTTCTTGAAGAGTTTTGCCTCCAGTTAGTTTGCAACAACAAATTTATTATAAAGACTAGTGTACGCACTAGTAATGTTATGGAGGTTTCCTTTTCTTTGGGATGTAAAACCAGCAGAAAAAGATTTTGTAGTGAAGTTCTGTACTGTCAAAAAGGGTTCTTTATCAATATCAATTCTCTGTTCAGACAGTTAAATGAAGACTGAGGTGCTTGGGAAATTTCTTGCAGAAGTGAAGCATTCAAGCTGACTTGCATGGCTAATCAAGACAAAAAAACAAGCCTAAGCTAGTTAAGTGAAAGGCACGACTAAGCAATTACCCACACTCTATAATACTGTTTCCATGCGGCCACCCACACGTTTTACTATCCCAAGGACAATAATGATGCTGTTCTGTCTCCTTCTGAAAGGAGTAAAGAGAAGCCTTTTAGAAGTATGACTTTGTGGTACCCACCTCATCAGAAAAATAATGTGCTGCTCAAGAAACCTTTATGTCAAGGTCCTTGAATCATAAAAATTCATCCAAATTGTGATGGACAGGAACAATTATGTGTTATGTTCTAGGCAGGCACCTTGTAGCAAAACTGCCAGGGTTACTTTCAATTCTTTGCAATACTGAAACAATTACTTAATAGACAGAAAGTGAATGGCCACAGTGATTGAGTAACTGTTCAATAAATGGTGTAGCTGTCTTTCAGACTAGATGATCACTCTCTTAATCCTTTTCTGTGCTTACTTGCTGGAGATGATACAGGGATTGCTAGCTAGGACATGATACACAGATTTCAGATGACTTTAGGAGTAAATGATAAGCAGAGAAATGTCTAAGGTAGCAGCCACCAGACTTCTGGTTGATTCATGTGCTATTCAAAAAGATATTGAAAAGTTAAGTGGTGGGTGAGCACACCAGCAGTGGCATACTTATCACAGTCTGGGATCCAATGATCCAGGGTTTGTGTTGTGCTTAGTAAGTTGAAACTAAATATTAGGCGAAGGTCTTGTTATCCAGTGTTTTAACAGGAGAAATACAGTCATGTTTATTGAATCAGTTAGTGAACGTATCAGAAGGCTTAGAAATCAGTGCTGTAACTTAAAATTAGGCATCTTTCCATCAGTAAAGCCATACAGTGGATGGATTTAGAAAGTACTTACCTGTCAAAATTTTTTTTTATTTAGATGGTAATGTTGAGCAATTAATAAAACTTGTCAAAGCAGAATATATCTTCAATTATGACAATTTAGGGGGAATATAGGTCTCTAACCCAATGTAATGGTTATGATCAGTTTTTGAAACTGGAATATGCATAGTGAGTGTTAGTCAATCTCCAGGTGTACCTTTAAAAATCTTTCTGTGGCAATTCTAAAGAACTATCATAAGACTGCGATCTAGATATATTTCCTTGGGAAATTCAGTGAAAAAAACAGATACAGCCTTCATTACATTACTGCGCCTCTTGTCATATATATATAATGACTCCTTTTACTGTCAGCCCAGAACATAGGCTTGTTCCACATTAGAATGGTCCATTCTGCATGGCATTGATAAGACAAATCTGAGTTGACATTATTCAGGTCCTAGATCTCATGGAAATATTCATTCATATAGTTCCAAATACATGGATCACTGTCATTGGTTTGTGAGTTTGAACAATTTGGAAGACGTTAGCCATGATTTTGAAAACCTGTTTCTTCTTTCTTATGCAGGGTTAAAATAAGGAAAAGTACTGAAAGTACTGAGTGTCACATAAGGATCAACTTGTTGTAAATGGAAGAGTCAGGCCTCAGGGGTTTAACTGGGATCCTTGCTTTAAATGTGTTCATTGTAAAATTTTTCTGTAAACTGTAGGCAGCCTACTTGGGAAATTACTTCCTGTAACTCTTAGCCTTTCAAGGACTATGTCATGATGCTACCTGCAACAAACACTGTAGTCTCTAGATAAATAGAAATCTATCCTAGGACGGTGATTTACAGTCTTGACAGAACTCAGTGGGATGTATATTAACCTGACTATCCATTAAGTGCCTTCCTGCCTTGAAAAGGCCTATTTTTAAGAGCTTCCTTAACTCTCACTGGTTTAGAATGATGGAAATTAGCACAACTACTAGCAGATGTTAATCATGTAGCTTAATGCACTGCTGGAAGGCATTTGCATTACGGTGGCGAGCATGGTGTATGTACCTGTACAGAACAGATTAGACCATGTTGCCCTGTGTGTTTTCAACAGATGCCACACTCTCCACTCCAGAGAATCTGCTTGCAATGCAGCCATAACTACTTTTATTCTGGCTCAGTGTCAGTGTTTTATTCTACTCTAACTCCACGAAAAATTTTGGCTGGCTTTCTTGTTCTGGGCTGCTTCCTTTTGCTCTTTCTCAGCAGCTTTATCCCCTAAGCTCTCGTGAGAGCCCTCACTCAGCTCTGCTGTCACTCCCCTCATTTCTTTAGTAGCTGTTCTTAGAAATTCTCTTGTGTAAGACCTCTATTTTAGCATGCTTTAAGGTTTTGCTCTTGACCACTTTTGTTGCCTCCTTTTTTACTTTTACCTCTGGGGTAATTATTTCTTTGCTAATTATTTCTGTACTTGCTTCTTCATTCTAACTCTCTGTCCCATGGGAGAAGCCCACAGTGCCCTCCCTAGCTCACCTGAAAATTTTCTTTTTCTTATATGTAACATGGATTGAAAGTAATTTAGATTTTTGCTTTCCAAATTGTCCACCTGATATCCATTCACCAGTTTTGCCAACAGAGCTTCTACTCCAACACCCTGTGCCTGAATCAGTTAGCCTGGGAGACTTGCCCAAAACAGGAGTTAAAATCAAAAATGTCAAAAGTTCCACTAAGGAAACTGTAGTAGGGAAATTCAGTAGTTTGAAAAAGGAAGCATTACACATAGGTGTAATTTTTTTAATTAATTTTAAGAAAATAAACTATCCCACTGAGCGCTGTCTGCTTGGGTCTCAGGTCTTGTGAACTGCAGCTGGCCCACCCAAATTTCTACCTACCCAGACCTGCTGTTCTCCCAAGGCAGAACTTGAGTTTTGCTGATTTTTTTTTCCTGTATTCTATTATACAAAAAAATTGAAAATTTCCAGTATTTTGCTCTGTTTAAAGGACTACTCCACACTAATTAAGATCTAGTTTTTTCTCTCATTCTTCTTCACTTGAGAAAACACCTGTCAGCATTTTTCTATTTTACTTTCTAAATCAGTGACACACTGAAAATATTTCCGGTGCTAGCAACTACAATCTCCTTCTATTTGATTTTCTTATTCTTTCCTTAATAGGAAATATTTCCAAAGTATTGCTCATAAGTAGTCCTCTTCTCCTAGCATTCTGTTGTGCAATGTGTTTAGGGTCTCAAAATTAAACCTAAGCTATATACAATTGTCAAAGAAGCTTGATCAAGTATTTTACAGTAATCTATTGTGTTGGTATTAGAGGAAATGCTTTTCCTTTAAGTTCTCAATATATCAATGTAATTATGAGAATCAATTGCAGATGCTGCAGGCTTGCCTTATCTGTACATTTACTAACTCAAAGAACGAGGCAGATCAAATAGGACGAATTTCTGCATATTTTTCCTGTAATTCTGATGATACTTATTAGTCTGAATTTTCATTTTGTCACTTAAAGCGGCATTGATCATTGTGATCCAGTCCCTCATACTGGTGAATTACAGCCAATGAACTGCAAATCAATTAGCTCTAGACATGGAATTTTCATCATTCAGACCCATTTTTATTTTCTTCCATGCCTGTTACATATAACAGTATTGATAAAGAGGGGGGAAAGTGCACATGCTCACATTCTCTCTCTCTATTTATATCTCTTTTATTTTCTTTTTTTTCCCCCTGGTTTGCACATATCTACTATTTATGTTATGAAAGTACTGAAGTATATGTATAGTATATCTCTTTTTTTTTTTAGTGAGGTTATGCCTCAAGTGAAGAAATGGACTGGGCATTTTCCCAGGTAGAGTGTGTCCATGTTCAAAATGCATTTAGCTGGTATGACCTGGAGTGTTGTACAGCCAGACGGATAATTTCTCATTCACTTGGAGTGAGGACCTGCACAATTTATATCCAGGGTGGTAACTAAACTACTCAAGGTCTGGTAGTTCCCTGGTGACCTCCTTCACTTCTTCATGTGCACAGAGAGGGGAGTTCAGTGTGCTGAAGCACAAAGGATCAGGTGACACGTGTCTCCTCTGGAGACATGGGGTGGTGGACAGTTTTGCTGTCCTGTAAAGACAGGGAAGGATGCCCTAACTTATGTAAGACTGGGTCTAGCTGCTTATACCTGAGCTAGGCATTTCTGGTGAGGCTGGCTGTGCTGCGAAATCTGTGCTAAAACTTAACAAGGTTACTGTTGAAATCTCTTCTGACACCTATTCAATGCCTACCAAGTGCTGAGGCTATAAAAATGCATTTTGCAGCAGCATTCAGATAATAAATACTGTGAACATTTGTTTAAAGTCACTGGCTTGTCTTTACAACTTTATGCTGTAACAATAGTAAAGTTAACCTTATGCCAGTTCTTGTTTCATTTAAACAGTCTCAAGTATTATCCCTATGTTCTTGATATGGCACATACAGTATCTTTTAGAAAACAACCGTGACAAAATCATTATACAGAACACAAATGTAGTGGAGTGTAAGGGATAGCACTGTTCCTCAACAGGTACTGTTCTGTATGCATTACTTAAGTTCTTATTTAATTATATTTTGCACCTATGGATTGGAAATATTGATTAAGAGGAAAAAAAATGGAGGCTTGTTTGGTTAAAAATTTCAATGAAATTGTTAGACTATGTTCAAAGTATTTTACTTTTTGAAAGCCAAGAAGTTGGAAAAAAGCAACAGTAATAAGTACAATTTAATTGTTTGCATGGTGACTGTGGTGTCATCCCAGGTCATTAGTTTTCCAGCATGTATCTAGGAGGCATAAAGTTAGCTGAGTTCCTTCTGTGAGTAAATTCTGTATTGCCTTGTATATAGACAGTCTCAGCTGCTTATACAGTTCTGCTCCCAAATCCTGTCCAGTAAAATATATAATGTACTTATCTTGAGAATTAGGGTAGTCCTTGGTCTCCAGTGTATTTCCAGCACTTTAGTAGATGTCTTTATCATGTATGCAAATACAGTGCTCTCTGAATTCTTATTGGGTGCATAGAAGGATATTTGTCTAAGGCCTGTCTGTCATGATGGAGGGCACTTTACTGTGTGTTCTTAAGTGACTTTTTATACCCTTACAGGTGTTTTTTAAGTTAACACACACTTAAGGGCTGTCCTTCAAAGCATTCTCACTGCTTCAACTCTAGAGCAGATATGCTGTGCAGGTCAGAGAAATTCCCCTCATTGCACAGGACTCTCTTCTGTTTTCTGTCTTCTGGGGAAAAAAGAAAAAAAAGGGCATTCTGTAACTACGTGAGTAATGTTAGTAATCCAGTTATCAGTTTTCCTTTTCATTTTCTGTAATTTCATCTGGAAATGCACAAGTATTAGGAAATTATCTATATTACCATCCAGAATATTAATATTCCAGAGGAAGTAATTTGGAAGCTTTTACTTCAAAAACAAACAAACAAAAATTATCCCCTCGAAAAAGAAGCAGAAAAATAGAAAAATGCAGGTTCATTTGCTTTTGAAAACTGGCAGTATTCTTGGTTACCTGAACTGCAGCCATAAATACCTGTAAAGCTGTAATTTAATGCCATGTATAAAGAACCATATTCAGAGGAACCAGTGAAGTGGAGTTGAGGTGTAAAAGAGGAAAGATGACAAATGTTGGCAAAAGTATTTGGTCCACTTTGTATAGCTTTAGTAAAAATATAATACTGAAAAATAATCTACATTAGAAAATTTCAAAGTCTGAACTGGTTAGAATCCATCCTTCCTTTTCCCTTCCCTCTTCCTGTCAGATTTCTGATGCATCTGACAGTGCTACCAGGCTGTTTGTTACCTTTATGCATATCAGAGCCCTGGAAGCTTCTATCTCTGAGCAGAAAGCCATAGTCACTAAAATGCCCTCTGAGAAAGGATGGTTATATAAATAAAAAGAAATATTTGCCCTAAAGAGTAGGTACGAATACAGTTTCAACAAAAGGCACAGTGACATTCTTTTAGGTTTCATAAGTATCACCCCTGCACTACAGCAAATTCCATTGGCAAATGTTTATATAATGCCCACCCTCCCAGAAATTTTCAGTCCACAGCTTCTGAAATAGTGCACTGATATAATGAAGTATAATGTATTTTATGCAGTTCAAAACACTGATTTATTTTTAGGGAGTGAAAAGCTCTAAATTCTTTACATTTCCACTGATTCTAAGTATGCAACGTAACTTATACTTCTGATATCCTTGACTTCACTATTGACTTTATTACTCAAAATCCTTTGTATTGGTTCATTACTAGGGGAATTAAAAAAAATACAGATGGGATTTTTCTTTCTTTAATTACCCTCCTTTTGAGCTAGAGAAATACTATTTATTCAGCTCTTTATCAGTAAAATGTGGATAAGTGATGTTACAGACTTATTTGCAAGAAGGGATTTAAATGGAAGAACTCTTCTTATAATAAATGTTGCAGTCTGCATGTCTTGCTGTATTTCTAAACAAGAACTTATTATTCTGGAGCAGAATATCTGCCTAGTACAGTGACTTCAAACATGGTAACTATAAAGGATTTTAATTGTGAGGTAATTGTTCCTCAGTATCTGTTCTAGTTAGTTGTCTTTATGGAAAAGATATGTGTCTCTCTGTATGTCCAGCATGTCTCTGGCAGGAGAACCTCAGCATACTTCCTACAAACCTGAAGCTTCTGCCTATGTGCAGGGACATCAATCCTTTCATGAAAATACATGTTACAAATTCTTGAGTTCTTGTAATGCTTTGACAAAAAGACAACTTTATATAAACTAGTAACTATGTAACATATTTCTTTTTACTTATTTTATTGATATTTTATTGATATGTTTTTCCTAGCTGGGAAACACATAATTGCTATAAAGGTGCAAGTTATTGCACTTCGCTGGCATAATTATTGTGATTGTCAGCTACATTCTGATTGCTTATTTTTTCTTACTGGTGTGATTATCAAAGGCTGCAGTGCTGGGATTTTTGGGTCCCCACATGGCTTGAAGAACTAGAAATTTAAAAACATCTTCTCTTTGACAGGTAACCTGAACATTTTTGATGGGCAGTCATTAGAGAATAAAGCTGGGATTTAGCAGTTTCATTTTATAGGCTCACTTTTCTACAGCATTATGTTAGCAAAAGCCCTGATGACACAATGGTATGAATATGTTGAAAATGAGGGATTGAGAGCCCAAAGAGAGATGCAGAGCAGTTGTGAACTTGAAAAGTTTTCACCTGTGCTCTGACAGTCTCATCCTGAGCAACTTCCCACCTATTCAAAATGTGGAACACAAACAAAAAAGCCTCTAATCATACTAAACTGTGGGGTTTTACTGTGCCTCACAAGAGAGAAGATTAAACATTAATAAACTATTTTCATTAGTAACCTAAGCTACCATCTTTTTTTTTTTTTTTTTACTTCAACAGATGACTAATCTTTTTGTCTGTTTCATAAATGCTACTTTCCTCAGCAAAACACTCTTATTCAAAGTTTATCCCTGATTTCAGTTTCCCTCTGGTTTGTGATATTCTGCTCTCCTATTGCTGGTCCCAACAACCATTCAATGGAAGCTTCTGTAGGATCATCTTTCTCCATCCACCATCACTGTATAGTATTGATGCAGATCTGTCCAAGGATAAAGGTGGCTGCCTAATCACTTTACCTTTTGCCTGTCTTTCAAAGAAATGAGTCAATCTTTCACAGTTTGAATCTTCCTGAGAATGTAAGAACAACATTCCATTCCCTGAGCCTGTGACCATGGCAATCATAGTAATTGTAGGCTCTGGTTATTTTTCTCTGTTTGAGATAAATGTCTTGATTTAGATTGTTTGTGAAAGACACTTTTTCTGTTCCCACTGTGGTGCTATGAGCCACAGGTATCAGACATCCGTCCCAATTCAGGCCACCTATGTTCTGTCTCTGCTGTTTCTCTGGTAAAAAAGGTGCCTGTTATTCCAGGCAAGTCCTTTTCTTTCCCAATGCCTTTTTACGTCTTTTGTTTATTTAGATTCTTATCTGCCTTATGTTAGGAACTGTCTTTTATTCACAGTTTTATATTGTGCCCAGCACGATGACATATCATTTTTCCCAGTGTCTTCGGGTATGTCTATAATTCAAATAATGAATAGTAGTCACATTTATCTAAGAACATCTAGTAAAGCAGTGGCATTTTCATGAGTTGACAATTCACAGAAGCTTCATGTGTATCTTCCTTCTGTTGTAAACACTTTGATTTATTTTATTGCAAGGAATTCATACTGAAAAATCCTGAAAAACTCTGGAATTCAGAAGCCATCTTTGCTAGTGGTTCCTAAGTGGTCTTAATGTTGAAGATCACTGAATGCACGCAAAGAAATATTTCTGAATTAAATCTCAGACTTCCACTGAAGATGGCCTACAGATAGTATATTGCTGTGCCTAAGCAGAATCCACGATACAGCTTTATGTACCATTTCAGGATTTTGGCAATTTTCTGCTGATGCAGTCTGGGTGAAAATACTCTTTACAAGGACAGCCTTTCTTCTGCTTTCTTCTCTTGGTTATATGTTATTCACTGTTCATGAAATTATGTTGTGGACTCAGAAAAAAAAAAAGATATTTAGGACAAATAAGAAGAAAGAAGAAGCAGAAGAATAATCTGGGCAAGATCTGAATCATAATTTTGAGAGCATTTTTTGGGATTCTTGGCTTTCGGAAAAGTTTTGTGTATCTCTTGTGATTTTTTAAGGGAAATTAATTTAACTCACTATTTTACTGATAGCAATATGAATAGTAGAATGGCAGAACTCTCTGGAGCTTTTGTCAAACGTTTTAACAGCATGTAAAGGGAGATACATAAGATAAAGGAACAAGGTGCTCATAATATGAAAGAGGTCAGAGAAATGCCAAAGCATATTAGGATCCAAACTCCATTAAAATCCTGTCTGGCAGAGGTGGGTCATTTCTTATTTACATCTCCTCCAGAGCAGATATTATGAGACATTGCTCTGATGCTGGCAAGCTAAACTTCTGTTAAGCTTCTTTTATATTTCTTTAATGTTTCCATAATTTACTTCCATAGTCTAGATGCTGCTCAAGGATATTTCTGTGTACAGGGTGAATGGGAACTCTTGAACTGACAATAGAGAACTCGGCAGCCTTTAAATTTTCAAGCTCTTTTTATGCCTTTTCTTTCCCTTGTGGCTTATCTGGCATGCAGTATGTCAGACTTAGTCCAAGAAATGCTAAAACCTCTTCCACAAAGTTTACTTAATCCAGCTGGGCATAAATAATACTCAGTACTCTGATTTTCCTTGTTGAATTTATATCTTAATTAATTATGCTTGAAGTGTGTAATGTAAAGTTACATTTTGAGAACAAATACCTTCTGCTGTTTTCTGACTTGTGTTTAATTTCTTAGCTTTTCAGGTCACATTTTTCTTTGATTTGTATTTTTTTGTTTGTTTTCCTCTGCCAGAAAAAAACTATGGAGTGTGAAGAAAAAAGATAAGATCTTACTATCCACAGAACCCTGTCAGACCAGGATGCACACCTTATCCAGTATAAATTACTAAGCAAAGCTCCTACCTGTGCTTTTTTCATGACAGTCTTTCTAGATTTTTTTGTAGTTACTTTCTTTTAGCAGAAATGTAGTCAAGCTACTCAAAGGTGTACTAAGTTTGCCAGTGATACTAAATTGGGAGGAGCTGTTGACTCCCTTGAAACCAGAGAGGCCCTGCAGAGAGACCTGGACAATGACAGGGCTGGTCAATCACTAATACTATGAAGTTTAGCAAAGACAATGCCAGATTTTGTACCCAGGATATACATAAGTATGTGCTTTCTGAAACGGTGCCATAATAATGATCCCAAGCAAAAAAAAAAAAAATTATTTTCTGTTTTCAGAACAAGCATCTTATGTCCTTGGGGAGGTAGAAGGGCTCTGCAAATGCTTTAATTGACAAATGTGTTCTACAGCACTTAGAAGGGGATTTTTTGCAAACCCAGGAGCAGTCAAGATCTGTATTTTTTGGATGCAAGCAGTTAAAACCATACCATGAACCACAGAAATTATTAAAAATACCTGTATTTATTTTGCTAATATCTCGGGGATTACTGTTGAGGTTTTGGTTTGTTTATTTGTTTACTTCAGGTTTTTTGGTTATGATTTTTATGTGTAGATCTGTTTCAGTACAAAGAGACCTGAAGAGTCTTTAATGGGGAAACCTAAATATAGGAATCAAAGAAAAAGAATGAAGATACTCAGTGCTGAAGCTTCTGATTACAGAGCTAAAACCGTGGAGTTGGTCTTGATTTTGGATCAATGAGAGTTCTATGGTGTAAGCTTGATTTGAAATTTAAAATAAAAAGGCACATTATTTCTGATATTGGGAGAATATCATATATTATGTTTTCACAGAATTGTCATTTTATAATAGATTTAAGACTTACTATGGTATGGGTGTTTATAAGAGTCTTTCTATTTGATGGAAATATCAGAGCTTCCATCCCTGAAATACATTTCCTGAGGGTTGCATATCAGCAATGGGACTCTTTGCTGCAGTGAAGATGATGTATTTCATTTGAGAAGATAACTGACAAGATATCAAGCTTATTTTGGCATGCAATTTAACATTCAACCCCAACAGTTGCAACTGCAGAAGTTGTTTTCAGATTCCAATGCTGAAAAAAGGAATAAAATGAAATTGTAGCATAAACTCCCTTTCAGCTGTAATTGTTGCTTTTACTAAAGTTAATTTACACAGAGAGAGAGCATAGGGACCAGCTTGATTTTCATCTGAGCAGAAGTATAAAAAATTTAATTTAAACATATAGAGTTGGGCAATTAATGCCAAAAGGGTATCTTTTCTAAATACTCAGACCAGATTAACTGGCCTGCAACCTCTTCTTCATGAAGTGAGTGGTAGTTATGTCTGTGGTAACTTCTTTTAAGCACATTACTGTTAAGAAAAATGGGTTCCTGAACCTGTCATACCAGTAAGCATCCAGGCACCATATTTTTTTTGGTTTAGCTACTGCATGTAGCTTGTTCCCTGGATAATCAGCCAGACATGCTTCAGCTGCTGATTTCCAGTTGTTGCAATAATGTGCTAACATGCTGGTCCCCTGAAACAGCCTGCTTATTAACTGTGATGCCCAAAATGCCATCTGGAGTGTTATTCAGACATCTATAATTATTCTGTCTACTTCTATTTGATTGTTTGCTTTGTTTCACTATGCATGCTCTTTAATCCTTTTCATTTTTTCTTTCCTTTTTTTTCTCTTTACTTGTCATGGAATCATTTCATTTTTTCATACGGAAGTACCAAAACCCCTTCTATAAATTTATTTTACATAAAGTTGAACATACTTTTTCAAAGAAATTCTAGGAAACAAACTGCAGAATCTCTCTCTCAAGTTAGAGTAGGAAAAAAATACCATAATAATTACTTTGGCAGAGACTAGTAATCATAGAGGAATTAATTCTTTGCTTCATGCCTTTGTCCATTTATAATTGCATATAGTGCATATAAAATATCTCCAATTTATATGACAGTGAGTTGCACTCCAAGTGTAAGTGGAAATGACTTTAAGAGGGGCAGGTCAGCAAGGAAGAGGTTCCTAATGCAATGAAGTGGAATAGGACCTATAAGTATGCAAACTAAATTGTTTTATCTGTTTATATCATCACTGTTAATTCTGCTATGTGAAATCACTCCCTATATCTTGCTAAAAACATGGAAAAAATAATGAAATTATTTCATTTGGGTAACAAACATATTCTCTAGGGGTTTGCTTTGACTTTTCAATATTGTGCTAGTTAGTTGAAACCAGCTGAGAAAAGTGTCAAGCTGAAAATAGAATATAATATGAAGAAGATAACTCGCTTGGCAATACATGTGAAAGATACTATGTGCCATATGAGTTAAACAGAAAAATTAACGCATGCATCCCCTTGGTGTTTCCAATATTATTGTATCTTGTTGAAATATGTCAGTTCTCATGATGGAATTGTCCCTACATCACTTGCTGGCTGCGGCTAATCTCGGAAGCATCCAGAGTTTTCTCCGAGCAGCCGTTAGCACTTCCTTTTTCTATCTATTTTTATGTGATTGAAAAACAGCTCTTATTGCAGTGTAGCAAAGGGACGAGAGAGAGTTAAAGGCTTTAATGTGATCCCTGGCGTGTGCCAGCCCAGGCCAGAGAAGTATGTAAGAAGGATGAGGGGGTTCATAAATGGGCCAGAGATTAATAAATAGTCAGTACTTAATTTTAGTTTTTTGTGCTGGGAGAATTGGATTTGTAATCCCAGCGCAGCGATTCGCGGACAGCATCCCCATCTAGGGGCAGATCCGAGTATCTCGGCTGCCTGGAGCCTGCCGAGGGGGGAAGGGAGGCTTTGGGAAATACCCACATCCAGGCCGACATACAGCCTGAGAATACAAACAAGTGCCCGCAAAGCACGACGCCTTTACTAGCAGGATGCAATGGAAGAAGATGTTTGAAGTAAGAATTCGAAAGCTCCGGAGGATTTCTGAGCTCGCTGGTGCGGCAGTGCTGTGGTGCCAGGGCCCAGCCCAAGCCCTGCGGGCGCCCAGCGCTGCAGCCCCGGGGGGACGCGCGGCGGCTCCCGGCGGGGCTGCCAGCACGACCGGGGCCAGGAGCAGCGCAGCGTGTGTGGAGAAGGCCGGCTCTGCCTCTGCAGAATGTCAGTGGGTGCCCGCTGCTTTTCAAGTGTCTTCCACAGCATTCATTTTAAATTTTAGCTGTTGCACTTCAGCTGGGCTCATGGAGAGGTCCCTGATGAGAAGTAACGCAGGGGCTGAGCTCTCACCCAAAACAGATAACCTCACGTCGTTTGAGAAAATGATTTTACAGATGAGGGCTGAGGTCAGTGGCAGGACAATATGGGAAAGCTTGCACTGGGGCCGTATAAATTGTGCCTGATGTCGAGAGAGAAGGGTTTTGCTCTTAGGCCCTTAACTTTCATGAGCTACTTTATTCACCTAATTATCTTTGTTGTTGTTGATGTTGCTGGTTTTTCTTATATAAAAATGCTCTATGTGAAAATTCATCTTTGAAGATGAAAATATATAAATAGCAAGGCAGTTACAAAATATTCTGTGATGTTATTGAAGTGACCTTGTTGCTTTCCTTTTCACTGCATCCTCTTTTTTTCCTGCAATAAGATTATTTGAAGAAGATAACCTCTTGTAACTTTATAGAAAAATGTGACCTGCTCAGTCAGTTGCCTTTGCAGGGCTCTCTTAGCTTGGGGACAGAGAAAAGGAAAAATGACTGCATGTAAGGCTCTAGATTTAAGGTCAGCCATCCTGGCTGATGAATTTAACAAAATTATGTACAGCATTTTCCTCCCATCCTCCTTCTGATCAAGTGATCCTGACTAGAAGGAATAACCAGATTAGGGTTTCAATGTGACTATTTGCATAAATGACCCTGTATGTGCAACTGGAATGAACAGCCTAGCATTGGCAAAGCTCCAGAGACCCTAAATCAAATACAAGAGAGAGAGAAATACAGAGAAGGAAGGGAAAATACTGTATTCAAACACAAGATATTGGGACAAATATTGCACGATTAAGTCACTGTGGGATGTTTATGATAAAATAATCCTGTTCAGCTCTCCCACCCTAATAACTGCACAAGTTGTGATGAAGCAAATTCTTGACTCAACTATTTTATTTTTTTAAAAGATGTTTTCTCTGTGCAGCACAAAGTTCCTAGGGTCTTTTGAAATGATAAGCATATTTTCCACATTAACACACAAAAAATACTGTTGCATAGCAAAGCCACAGTCCAAGCAAGGCTTCTTACACATGATGTGTATTAGTAATAAAACTTGTGAGCTGTGTTGCTGTTTTTATGCGTGCGTGTGCTGTGTGGCAGCCCATTTATGCGTTTCCACTATGCTGGGGCTTACCTCACTGTCGTATTAGTCTAAGCAGAATAGAGCAGATTGTTTATTTTGGTTGAGCTCCGCTTCAGGCTGTAACATCAGATGTAGCTCCTAGAGTGACAAATTCCAATTGCAGTGTCACAGATTAAACAAGGGTACAGAGGAGCCCTGCAAGCAGTTTTGTTTCTCATGGGAGTGAAAGGATAGTGTGCTTGCTAAAGTTAGTATGTGTGATCCCATCATGACCAAAATAAAATAATCTGCTCTCATAAATCTCTTCTGTTTAAAAATTACGTTGCCCAGGACCCCTTTTGTTGTACACTCTTCAGTTTGGGGTTGCAATATTCAGTTGCCGTTAGTTGCCTTTTATTAATGAACAGTGCAACTCTGCATTACTTTTATGAATTTTAGTAATCTTTAGCTTTGTTTGTTCTACGATATGGTAATATCTCATTCACAAAATCACAGACTGAAAAATCAGTTGAAGTTAAAAGGAACATCTGGAGGTCCTCTGTTCCATGCCCCTGCTCAAGCAGGATCACCTACAGCAGGTTGCTCACACCATTTCCAGATGGCTTTGGAATATTTCCAAGAATGGAGACCCCACAACCTGTGGGCAACCTGTGTCAATTCTTGATCATATTCACAGTATAAATATTTCTCCTTATGTTCAGATAGAAGCTCCTGTGTTTTTGTTTATGCCCTTTGCCTCTGGTTCTGTCACGAGGCACCACAGAAAATAGCCTGTCTGTCTTCTTTCCACCCTCCCTTCAGACTCCTGTACATTGATGAGGTTCTGCTGAGGCTTTTTTTCCCCAGGCTAAACAGTCCCAGCTCTCTCAACTTTTCCTCACATGGGAGATGCTCCAGTCCATTCATCATTTTTATGGCCCTTTGCTACAATCTTTCTTGTAGCTCCATGCCTCTGTTGTACTGGGGGGCACAGAACTGGATCCTCCATTCCAGGTGTGTTTTGTCAGTGCTGAGTAGAGCAGTAGGATCAACACCCCTCCTAACTCAGCCCACAATACCATTAGCTGTTTCTGTGGCAAAAGCTTATTTATGACTCACATTCAACTCAGTGTCCTTGAAGAAGCTGAAGTCTGCTCTCCTAAAGCCCAGGGTTGTAATCTTGCATTTTGTTCTACTTCCTCTTTTCAGGATCCAGAATTCCACTGTCTCATGGGCACTGCAGCCACGGCTGCCTTCAGCCCTCACATCCCCAATAAGCCCCTCATTTTTTAAAAGCAGGAAATCCAGCAGAGCACCTTTTCTTGTTGCTCCTCTGTCACTTGGGTCAGGAAGTTACACATTTATACATTTCACTTAGCAACTATATATTGCACTGACATGGTTGGTTTCTAGGGTGATTAAGTATAACCTCTACTGTGGAGCATTAATATTACTATCAGAAAACATTTGAAGGTACTTGCTTCCCAGAAACAGGTGCATTAGTTTTATCTTAGCTAGACTATTTTGCAATATCCATGACAGATAAGAATTGTGACCTTTTGGAATATAAAATGCTTACACAAATAACTATAGTGAATAATAAAAGAAAAACAAGTAAATTGAATAAAATGGCTAGGAGTTCCTCAAACTTTTCTGGTGGCCTCTTTGCCCATTTTGAAGGCACATGTTTTTGTCATGGGCCTCCTTACATCTTGTCTTTAAAATGTGCACTGTTGTTACCTGTAAGACCTGACTGAAGATTTTGGCCTCCTTAAGACTGTTCCATTAATATGTGACATTTTTACTGCAATTTCCCAGTTGTTCCATTTGTGACCCATTATCTCAGAAACACCATGAGAGAGAGCTGTGACTGCTTCGTTTACCAGAAAATTTTGATCTCCCACTGGTTTTACAGCTGACTTCAGTTTCACTGTCCTCAGTGTGTAGTCAGTTCTGATTAATGCAGAACTAAGCAAGATTAAATTTAGGCCCCATCCTCTGAGTACAGATAAGAATCTTGACAAGGTTGCTGAAGCTCTTCACCTTTCAAGGTACATAAGAAATGTCTCCCATACAATTTACAGCATGTGCAAGATGTTGAAGCTCATGTGGGCATGTGTGGCTTTTAAACAGGTGCAGTTCCATTCCACCCCCACTCCCACCCCGTGCCAAAAGTGTACATAATATAACCAACCCCAGCATCCAAGTATTAGGTAAAGGAAAGGTCTTATTTCATCATACAGCTTCTCAAAAATTGAATACTAAAAGGTCAAAATTTTCGTAGTAGTTATTTGAATATAAAATTAAATGTGAATAAAGCTAAGAAGAAGCCTTTTGGCAGTATATAATGTGCTGTGTTTATCAAGAATCAATCTATACCTGTTGCCCCTGTGTTCCTAGAAGTTGGAGTTTGTACAATAAATACGGACTCAGACTAAGAGGAAAAAATGTCTTGTAGCATCACTTTCATGGGAGGGTCATACTCTTTTGTTGGACTAAATTCTTTGCCCCACAGAAACTCAAAGTCATAAAACTGGCCTTGATTTGAAAATGATAGCTGAAGACAGAGCTAGAGAGATGTTGAAGGAGGAATCTGGAGGACAGAGAGAAAAAATGAAGTAGTAGAGTATTAATTTTGGAGGAAATTGAGTTGCTGCAGGGAGTGCTTCATTTATTCAAATGATTCAAGAACTAGCTGCTGAAAGTGTTTTATTTGTCAACAGAAGATGCAGGAAAATATCTTTAAAAATAAAATAGCTACAAATACCTGAAATAAACAAGTAGCTAGCCATATGTTTAGATCTCTGGGATGTCTCTGTAAAGTATAGATGTACAGACACAAAGAGAAGCAAAGGCTGAAACTCTGACAGGCGGCATGCAAACAAATTTCTTCATGCTTTTTAATATATGTATTTAATTGTGAAGTTCAGGATTCCGTATTTTCAGTTCTCCTCTGTTACAAGTAGTTGATGTTAGGAATCACAATGCCTCAACAGAGACCAGGGATATTTTTTCTGTTGTCAGCTGACACGTCAAGGTGGTTTTTTTAGCTGTTATGTTCACAGAGTGCAGGACACAGACATTTCTACACTTCTGTCACTTCATGTTTAACTCTAAAAGGAATATGTGAAGCAGAATTGGAAGATATGTAAGCAACTGACATGTCATATGCACTTGGAAATGTGTCCTGAATACTAACAGTGTTGCTTCTAATCCGATAAACCTCACCCCTTGTAACAAGGCTGTCTGTAGTGAGGCCAGTCCTCAAATAAAGATGTCCTTTGCCCAAGTACACTGCAACCCTGTGTAGGCACTATTTATAAAACCTGCACCACCCCAGTGCTCAGCCGAGCACGTGTAGCGTGGTGATTCAGAGCGCCGGGGGCTGCGCATTTCTGATGCCACAAGACAAGGAAATGTCATTGACTTCTCACACTTTGCCAAAGCAGGCTGGGGTTCAAGGGCTGCTCTCTTCTACAGCTTGTGTTCAGAAACAGAAGGAAAACCTAATGAATCACACATGGCTGAACAGATCACTGTCAGGCCAGCTAATGTTCCACAGAGTGGAAAACATAATTTGTACCTTATATAATGGGGAATGTGTGAGTCAGTTTTGATAAGAATTGGCCTGAACTTTCTTTGGGGGATCAATCATGCTCACAGGGTTTGGCAGTTTCTGCAACAGCTTTATATTGAATCCATACAGTTGGATTGCTGACTGTTCCTAGCAGTTGTCATTTCAAGGGTTATATTTGTTTTGGTTGTTTATTTTTTCTTTTTCCTTCTCAGTCTGCACATTGCCTCCAGCTTGTGAAGTTGCCACAAAGGAGGAGTGAGGCAGAGTCTGCTCCAGTACCTGTGTAGCCAAAGATGTAACTGCTAGGAAGCCTGGTGTAAATAGCAGTACTGTGAGCATCTTAAAAAATGATGCCTTATTGTGCTTGCAGATTCAACTTGGCTCATGCACTTTTTTCTCTCTCATTCTGAACTCTAAATCAGGTCAGGCAAAGCACAGCAGTGAGATTCACTGGTCTTAGCCAGTGCCCCAAACTCCTGAATAAGTGATATGAAAAACATGTTGATTATTGTATTTGAGGTGGAGGGAGAAAGATACCATTTTGACAGACAAGGAAGTTTCGGCAAAACTTTTCTCACTTAGTTTTATTTCAGAAATGAACTTTCTGTCACCCTCCACTTAAAAATGCAAAGATGTCCAATGAATGCTAAAGCAGAATGTTTCCAGCTAAAATTAAGCAGATGTACAGGTGCAAACATGTTTTCTGTATGCAGCTGCTGTGCAATTAAATTTTTTAGATGTGATTAAAACACCTGGTCTGCTCTTGTCAATATAAGATGTTATTTTTCACATTGACTTATATCTTTATAGTTATTCAAAGAAGTGTAAGGCCAAATTGTGGTCAGATAAAGTAAATGACATTTTAGCAATTGGTTATAATTTAAGCAGAATCAGATCTAGGAAAGAAGTGAGAAGTCTTAACTATTCTGTTAGTCATTTTGGAAAATTAAATGCCAGTATTCTGTATATTTTTTCATTGCTGTGATGTAATTGTTCTTTTGCAGAAATGCGATGCATTTCTGTTTCAACTGCAGAGAAGAAACACCAAATTCTTGCCAGATTCAGTCATTGCTTTTGTGCTAATCAAAGTCAATGCTGTGTCCATCTGTTTAGAAATGAGATTGGCTGAGCCCAAGACAGTGCCCTTTCTCTCAAAGAAAGCATAAATCCTATGTATGAACTACTTTCTAAGACATGAAATGGTACTGAGAGGAGGATGTATGATTTCAGACAAGTTTGTTCTCTTACTATCTTTACTTGTTAACCTAATTTGCACAGCTGCATTTTCTATGTGCCCTCCATTCTTATCACTGAATTTCAAGGTTCTCTTCATTATTACCAGAAAAGTTTCTGTCTTTGTGAGACTAGAGTTTGACAGTATATGATATATATATATGTTAGAAAATACATGAATTAGAGTTAGAATTATTTCAAAATTAAATATCAAATATCTATTGACATTTCATTTTTCAGTATTGTTACATGTAAACTCAATAACAGTGTATTGAATAATGTTTCACATGGGTCATGTACACGAGTTGTAATTTGGAATATGGAATTTAATATCCCATGGAAGTTATTGCAGTTTATTCTGTGAATGGAGCCATGTGGCTTTTTAGATTATTTTGAAACATAATAAAGAAGTGAGACTCCCCTAGTTTAAGAATAGCTTTTTTTCTAAGCATTTCTAAGGGTTTTGAGGCAGAAAATCTGCATTTTTTTGTTCAGTTTTTTTTCTTATTTTATCTGACATAATCTACAGACTACAGTTTACCAAATGTACTTTTGCTCTTGATTGCTAGCATAAAAAAACCCATTTATTTTTATCACATACAGTCTTAATCTCAGAGATTATTTTTGCATGGCATCTAAGGTAAAAACCAAAATCTAATCAAGTCACTTCTAACGCTTTTGGGGGTCCGCAAAACTGTGCGTTGTTCTGCGGTGCAATCTTTTATCCAGCGCCTTGGGTCAGATAAGCATCTCGCTGCTTGGAGGAGCGCTGTCTCTTTGCTTATCTATATACCTAGGTGTCGGGGTGGTACGTATAAATAATAAAGGCCTGAAAGCCCCAGAATGTACCACCAAAGAAAAGGAGCTCTGGTGGAGAGCTCCCAGAGCTGGAGGGCTCCCCCGGGGAACAGACATCACTGTGGTGTAACCCAAGTTATAACAAGCCCACCTCCGAGTCCCCTCATTGGATATCCAGTTGTCTATTAATTTCTGTATACTCCCCAAGTTCTAGTAAGTTCTCCGTTATTCAGTTAATGATTTGTTCTTCCCTCTTTACTCGTCCTCCTTTCCTCCCCATTCCTCAAGTTACTGGCTCTGTAACCCTGGACCCTCCCTAACCCTTCCCCTGTACCCTCACCTAATTGGCTGTTTGTTCACCTTAAGACCCCGTGTCTCAAGCCGCTCAGGGCTCCGGTCCCTGAGGATTCCATTGTGGAATAAACCACAGTGCGCTCATACCTGGAGTCCCTCCTTTTGTCTTCGGGTCTCCTACGACTTTCATCATCCCCCACTCCACGCTAAACCCAGCTCCCACCGGTGGGGCCAACGTGAGCCCTCCTGGTACTTCCCCCCCCCCCACACGGGGCGGCCGGGGCACTGGGATCGCATCGGATTTTGGGCAGCTCTGCTCTCCGGGAAGGCGTCCCAAGAAAGCCGAGAGGAGTGATACCTAGGTATTGCCTTTGCAGTGTTAGGCAGAGTATCTGTTGTTATAAATAAAGCAGGCAGAAGCAAAGAAGACAGAACGGACTCTTGATAACAGTACCCAGGCTTTTATTGTTTCTTCAGGATACGGGCTATCAGAGAGACCCCGAGGGGGTGGTTACACAGAGTTTTATGGGGAAGGGAAAGGGGTGGTTGTAAGGTGAGGTCCAAGGTTCTTATCAAATCACAGATTGACATGGGATGACAGTTTTCCAATGAGTTCTGGACAAAGGCAGAACATATTTGCATTAACCTATGAACGTTACAGAAAGGTAGAAGTTTTTGGCAATTGCTAAATAGTAATAGAGTGTGATGAATATTAAAATAACAGAGGTGGAACAAAATCTATGATTGACATGGTTAAAATGTGGCAGCTAAGGGATTTCCTCTAGCACACTGCCACAACTTCCCTATATTCTGATCTGCTTGAGGTTTTTTCTGAAACAAAGTAGGTAAATGTCCTCTTTTAAAAAGCACTGATTTTTAAGAACTTATGAATATAAAAACTCTAAGTAAAACTTAAAGGTAAAAAGTATACCTTGGAGTACAGTTTTCATATCAAATGTTTCAACTGATTAGAGAAACTACAATAATCTGAATGTTTCACTTCAAAGTAGAGGATTGGTGAATGATGTCATTTCCAATGATCATTGGTAAATACCAAGGTGGGGTTGTCATTTTTTTCAGGTGTTGTTCTATAATTTGAAACAGAGAAAATGCAAGAGTTTCAGAAACTATTGTGTTGGGAAATGTTTGTTATTTTGGGTTACATTTTAAATTAAGTGATGCTCTGTTTGTTTGTTTTGTCAGTAGGTTTTGCATAATAAAGTATCTCTGCTCACTGAACAAGAAAAGGAGCAGGAAGGGTTTAGCCACAGAGTCCAAATGTATTCTTTGGACGCATTCTAGCGGTATACAAATTCTTAGGGCTGAGCCAGCTCTTAGGACCCATGTGGAAGTATACTCTCTTTGCCATGGTAATGGAAGAAATTCACAATTTGTAGTGAAAGATTTCTGTATATTTTTTATAGTTTGATCAGCCTGTGAATAAACATAGGTAGATGATGAAGTTAAGTAGTGATATTATCCATACTGATTGCAGGGCATCTTCAGGTTACTATTTCACCTGTCAAATGAGTTTTATTTATTATTATGTCAAGTTACTAGCTTCCTTGTTTTCCATTCTATTTCCTTGTTCTTTTTATTCCTCCTTTTCTCCCTGATAGCTAGACTATAAACCAGACCCCAGCTCACATGCAGTTAAGTATGGTGTGTTCAGGGAACTGTCAAAAGGAAGTTGAAGACGGAAGATAACTTACCTTAGTAAATGCCTTTTAACATTTCTGAATTTATCTTTCTTTTTTTTTCCCTCAGAAATTACTGGGATATATATCAAATTTCTACCTATAACCTGTCTTCTCTCCCGAGGCCAGGTTACTTCTTCTAGCAAAGAGTATGTAACGGAGGAGAAGTCAGTATGAATAGTCTCTGTGGGAAAAGATCCATGTGTTCTGGGAAAGCTGTAGATAGACATGAGGAGTCAAAATTACTCATTAGTGCTGATAATTGTGGCTATTATGTCCCCAATGGGAAATTTTCAGGGTTTGCTTGCTCAGTGAGGACGAGGAGAGGGTAAGATCAAAAATCCATACGCCTTTTCCCCTCATCCTGTGTCAACCCACATAACTAGCTCCATGTGAGGTAGGAAGTAAGCTGCTTTATCAAAACAAGGGAAAGCTGGACAAAAGTGAAGTTTTATTGTGATCCCGGAGATACATGCCCTTTCAGGCACACTTTTTTTCCAGTAAGTATCTTCATAAGTTGTGTGACATTTATATGAATAGTATATCACTATCTCATTACCTGAAAACCTGCTCTGCTTGAAGAACAGAGAGAACGGCCACCACAATTTTTTTTCCCTACAATGCGTCTTCTGTCATAAGTCAGTTCTTGTTAGTATCACAAACAGCTTGCACAAGATTGTCAGAGGTGATATTATACAGCAGTATTGTGAATACCCTTTCTTCCATTCCTGCAATATTCAGTAAGTGTAGGAGAGGAATAAATCTCACCTGTGTCTATTTGTTACTGACTTTCACTGTACTCTGCACATTGTTTGGGTATCAAGATCTGGTATTTCTATAGAGATGTAAAGTTATATTTTGGTTGATGTCAGTCTTCCTTAGAGTTACACAGATTATTAGATCAGGTAGGGAGAAGATTTTTTCCTGGGTACTCCTGTACAAAGGGCAGTACATTACCTGAGACTTCACACATACTGTAACTCCTTGAAAGAAGGCCAGACAACCAGCTTCCAATTAGGCAGTATAAAACTAATTAAAATGGATACCAGATTGACTAGAAAACAGGCACCTTAAATTATTTGAGCTTCCAGAATCCTCTTTTGAATTAAGTTTAATAACTAGAAATCTTGAGAATTTTCTGCATATTTTTATTGTCCCAATTACAAATTCAGAAATTAGTCTTCCCAAACTTTATAATAATTTGTTTGGTTTTACAACCTAATTTGGGTGGAGAGGGTGTGGTGGTGGTGTTTGTTGTTTTTTTCTAGTTGGAAAGTTGATTCCAATTACAGTTTTATATACTGGAAGTCGACATGTAGGGAAGAAGAAGAACGAGGTAAATGCAATTTAAGCATAGAGTTGAGTGCATGTTGGGCATTTAAATTCTACAATTGTGACAAGGGGCCATAATAAGGTCAGACACAGAAATTCACGATATGAATATGACATAAAGAAGCCATTCTCACAGCTAGTACAATTTTTTGGTGGATGTTGCAAACTATTTTCTTCAGATTAGTAAAGATAAGTGACTGCTTTGAACACTTAAAATTTGCCAAGTCAGAATGCCTTCTGTGAGACTTGCTAGCCCAAGGCTTGTTCTTTCCTTTGAGTGGAAGTGCTGATGTAGAGGATGTTCTCAGTTAACTGCACCTTGACGTTTATGCTAAGGTATTCGCCTTAAGGAGGAAAAGACAAAATATTATCTGTAAATTTTAAAGGCAGTGAGGAGCTAAAAAAGGGGATTTCTATAAAGAAATGTCTTGTTATAACAATAGCTTTAGGGTGTTTTTGTTTATAAGATAATAATCATATCTTTGGTTCAGGCTGAAAACTCATTTAATGGGAAGCACCTTCAAGTTATTGTTTGGATCATCATATAAATTGAGTAACCATATTTGAAAAGAAAGATGAAAAACAGTATAAAACATAATATTATGGTGGTGAAAGATAATTCTCTAAGAGCAAATGCACTTAATGTATCACTTCTACCTTCTGTTCACTCTTCCATCTTTCTTTCCTCTCCCTTCTTCCCTGCTGCTCTACCTTACTTTGTTTTCCAGTCTTTTTTTCTTCTATATGTTAAGGAATACAGTCCTAAAGTTCATGCACTGGGGTGTACTTTCACAGCTAACTGGAAGGGAATAACTGAAATTTACACAGTGGTGAAGTGCTTTATCCAAAAGTTCTGATCCCGCCTAGAGTCCCAGGGAATGAAAAGTATAATATGATAGCATCCCTTAAGATGATATCCAATATTCTTTTCCTCCTGTACCTTTCTAGGGATTTAAGCATTCCCAAGAAGGCAGAAAGAGCTCCTGATTGTGTCTTGTCTTTCGTGTTAGGAACATTCTTCTATATAATGTGTTTACAGATGATATGGTTTTCACAGGCTATCTCAAAAAGTTTGATTTTGGGAATGGAAAAGAAAAAAACAAAATAATTTGGTAAGATGTGGTAATAAGAAAACAGTCTCAGATTAAAGCTCTGTTGTCATAAATCTGTAATGTGGGACTCTTACTTTTTAAACTAGATTGTCCACATGCAGGCTGCTGTTGCCTGTTGGAGACAGTAACCCCTGAACTATCCCCAAGAACGGGTAGGGACTTTGCTGTTTGGCAAGCCTAAAAACCATGTCAGGGCCCATTCTAAAAATTCAACAGCATAGACAGTTGCATTCCAGTGGCATTAGAACATCTTCTGACAATGTTAATTTTACTAGCATAGATGTAGTAGAGAGTAAAACTAAGATTACTAAATAAGGTTTAAATTCTTGAAAGAAATCAACAGGACCTCAGTAGGCCCAGTAGGACCAATCAGAAAAATAAAATGTTGTTAGGGTATGAAGGCATTTTGACGTTTTTAATTTGTTCATCCTTAATTACTGAAGGATTGTGTGATGCTGAAAATGGTACAGGTGAAGTTAGGCCTTCTTTCCCTTATTGTGATATCCCATCATTCTCCCAACTTCACTTGTTACCTTGATGGGGGTTTTTTCCTGAAAAACAAATGATACTGATTTTTTTACTGTGTGTCTCCAGTCAGAATGTTATGAGCCTGTGAAAGGGAGGCTGCTTGGGCTAACAGGAGTGTGTGACTGCTGTGGACTGTCAGAGATGAGCAGTTTTGCCTGTGCTGCGAAGGGCTGGTGCTGCCTCAGAGGAGAGGAAAGCCTGCTGTGACCCAGCTTAAATTTAGGGAAGGGTGGAAGAAGCATTTGCCACCCTTTGGTGGCAAAAGCTGAGGGTCCAAGTGACATAGGTTTGGGAGGTCATCGCATGCCGAGGAGTCGTTATGGGGAAATCAGGTCACAGTAAGCTGGAGCTCAGCACGCTACAAAGGGTAACCAGCAAGCAAACCAGGGCTTGGGTTCGAGCAGTTTATGGACTGCTGTCTTTGTTTGCATTTGCCATCATTTGCTTCCATTACCAAGGTCTTTTCCTTTTCTCTCCAGTGGAGCATTAGTGAGGTTTTACAAGCACAGATGAAGGAAAAGGAGCAGGTTCTACTGATCTCCTTTCAAAGCAAAACTGATTTATTGGTTATTTGCTGTGCAGAGGAGCACTGTGAACAGCTGATCCGAGAGATTACAGGATGAGTTTCTCCTCCAGCCTGATCACTGTCTACTCCATGATATCATAAGATTCAGCTGCTAGTGGCAGAGGTGGGTATTGTGTCTGAAACACAGAACTCATACAAGGCATGTCTGAGCAAACAGGCAGAGCCCACACACACACAGTGCCAGGTACTAATTTGAATGTACCCGTGCATGTAACACAGAATTCCCTTGCCCCTGTCCTCGGGCAGCAGATGCTGTTGCCTGCCACAGTGATCAGAGATTTTACAGGCAATAATGTGTATAATTTCCACAGCCTGAAAAAACCCTTAACAACAGAGTTAACAGGAACACTGCTGAAAGGAGTACTTGCCATCATGTGCACTAATTTTAAGCATGCCTGTTTTTCCCTCTTATATTCTGGTTTTTTACTGTCAGGCTGTATCTGGGTTCTGGCCTCTTGGCACTGCTTTCCCATAGAATTAAGAAACATGAAAGCACATTTTAGAGGAAAACATGTAATAGAGGAGAAAATAGGTCAGATTTCACTTGCCAATGCCTCTTTAAGTTAACAGCTGTGGGTCACAATACATTTTTTTACAGAAGCACAGCCAGAAAATTTAAGCTCGCACAGTGATGTCTCACGGTGTTCATAACCTTCATTTCATGACCTTTGATGCATTGTGTGGCAAGTGATCTAAGACACAAAAACAGGGGCGTTTTTTTGTTGTTATTATTTTAAGGGATTTAATATGTTAGTTTTCTAATAATACTGTATTTGTATACACTGGGGTTTTTTTTAATTAGCACAGCCTATTTAAAGATATATTTTCATCCCTTAGGAAAGGAAAAGTAGGGACATACTTTTTTTTGTTCCTAAAAGTCCTTAAAAGATGGATTCTTGACTGCAGTGTCATATCACTGATACTACTTTCTTAGTACTTAATACCTTTTGTTTTCTCTGGTAAGGTCTTGATACTCATTTCAAATACCTACCCTTGTCTAAATATTTGGCGCCTACATTGTTACTCACAGATTGCCTGCCACTGATAGGTCACTGTTTCTATTAATCCATAATAGCATATTGCTCATTAAAAAGCAGGATTTGCTGCTCTACTTTCCTCCAAACTGTGTAAGTTCTAAACCACAAATGACTGTGGCAATTTTTCTATATTTTCTATATTTATATATTATAGAAATAGTAGCATCTTATAATGGATTTTAATAATATATTCAAGCAGAAAGTACCTGGAAGTATTTTCATGGTAAGAAAATCATGCGCTTAAAGCATCATAAACTGGCAATTCTTTCAACAGTTTTGAATAAGACTGTGGAATGTGTGTGACAGGAAAGCCAGAAGTGACACCAGCTTTGTATGAATGAGAAGACTATATTCTCCTACATACAGTTCTATGAGGAGGCCCCATGATGGATGAATAATTTGGCTTATTTAGGCATTGTAATTTCATTCTGCTACAAGGATAGAGCCAAAACAGATTGACTGCTGCTCAAGGACAGTATTTCTGTTTAATTCTTTTGGTTGTTTATGAAGCAGGAGAGTGCCTGTAGTGTCTGTGTCACCAAAGTTTATATTTTCCTCTTTTTTCCTTACACATTTTTTTCAGTGATTCACTTTTCTTGAATGGTGGTGACCTGAAACATAACACAGATCTGTTTTGGAATGACATAGAGATCCATTTATAAATGAAATTATTTCACGGTACTTATATAGTAAGCTTTTTGAAGTACAGGAAGATTGCCAAAGTGGAAAAATGTGCTAGAAATACAGAAGTGTTTTATGATAAATATAGTACTCATAGGTGGGGTTAAAGACTCTGATATAGCTGTGTGCATTCATATTTATTTACTGCAGAGAAATGAACCCCACATGGCTATTTTTGCTTCACTGACTGTAATCCCATCAAGGCAGCCTTATAGACATCTGCTAAGGCTTTTATTATTACTTGGTTAAGATTTTGAGATTGAGGTGAGAAAAATGCAACTGTCACCTAGAAATGACCTCAAGGGGGTTTCACAGATTTGTCCAACATGGTTTTCACAGATTTCTATAGGCTTAGACATATTCCTTGCTCCAAAATGCTTCAGACTGTGGCTACTCACATTTTCTGAAAAATAATGGTCTCATATATGTGATGTGCTGTTTAACCTTTATTCAGTCTAGTTTTTTTCAAAATATGAACAGTAAAGATGAAGAACGAGACAAATTGCCCCATATATTTTCCAGCAGACATTGAAAAATACTTTAACTGATCCACAGTTATGTCTACAAATAATTCCATATGCTAGGTAGCCCCTCACATCCATAGCCATTGGTCTCAATCTCAATAAATGAATAACCATTATGAGATTTTTGGGAAATACTAGAACAATTAATTTCTCAGAGTACTTCTTATCTAAACAAGATCAAGTCTTCATATCTTTCTTTAGCCAGTATCCTGTGGTAGTCTAACTGAGAATTATCTGCATCTTGCTGCCCTGGGGGGAAGGAGGAAAGGTCTTAAGGACCAGAAAGCACTTCCATCACTGCTGCTGTTGTGCCACAGTTACCCAACAGTAGTAACACAAAGCAGAAACATTTAGGGTCCCCTTTCTTTTCATTTAAGTCAATGCATGCTGATAAAATTCTAATGAAAAGGAATCCAAGCACCGGAGTGAGATACTTATTATGGAAATTTCCAGTGATGCATTGTAATGTTAGATTTTCAATTTTTAAATGTGGTTACATTCGTAATTGGTGAACAAAAAGGACCAATTTATCCCTTGCTGTGAGAAACATTTTTCTTATATATTATTCTCATGAAGACTCTAATTCAGCCAAACACATTATGTAAATGGAACCTATGAAACACTTTCTAAAATATATACCAGATTTCCGTTACTAGCCTGTTATGTTAGATTGAGGAAGGGACCTTGCTACACTGTTGCAAATTTTTTTACTTTCATAATACTCCTTTCTAAAATAAATTGTGTTTGGTACAAGCAAGGCTTCTATCAATAACTCTTGGGGATATCCTAAATGAGTATTCACTAGGTTCACCTGGGCATTGTGAACATAATCTTCATCTTTACTGATCTCCGGAACAAGACTTTTATGCCCCTTTTAAACTAGAATTGCATTCTTTTGTTACAAAATCTGCAAATGTTGGACTGCAGTGATTGTTCCGATGCCAAATGAATTTGGATGAATCTGCATTGCATACAGATTGAGTTTCTCAAAGCCTTATGACACAGATACCCAGGGCTGAAAAATTACAGGGCAGTATAAGAGCTGTGAAAGCTAAGCTTGTTTTTTCTGACACAGTCAGAACCCAGATTTATACCTATCTTGTACACATTGCCTTGAGTCTGATGGTGTTAAAAGATAGCATTTTTTAATATTAATAAAGATGCAGTTTAAATATGTGCATGTATGGCTGTCCTCCTTTCTAGAGAATATAGTTTTGATTTTAGACAGTTGTGATACATTAAGAAGCAAAATCAATTACCACAAAATAATTTACAGCAGAAACTGATCATAATAGTTCATTTGCATAATGAAGTGCTGTTAGTATTGATTTCATACAAGTTTAGGTGGCAATATTAATAACACCATTTTCATTTCTGCCCCGGCTTTTTTAAGATACTCCACTTTTGATGGCTTTCTCTTATGCATCTAGCCACACACATGTATTTTGTCTTTGAAGTGGAGGTCAGAGACGTGAATTTAGAATTTAGAATTTAGACGTGAATTTAGAATTTAGAATTTAGACGTGAATTTAGAATTTCAGGGAGCTTCCCATGAAACTAGAAAAGATACTCAGATACTGAAGTAATAAAAAAGAGAAATTAAACCTTAAAATGAGACACCCATTAAAACTATAGGCAAACTTGATTATATCTGCAGTTGAAGAAGAAATATTGGGGCTATTTTTCTAAAGGTTGCATTTGACTGGTGACCATAGGGACTTTTGCACTGTAGGGAAAAGATAGCTGCTCCTCTATTTCTCCATAATGATTTTGGGACTATCCAGAACTAAACTCATAGAGATCAGCTTCTCATTTTGCCTGACAGCTGTCTTTTTAAAATTATTATTTGGTACATTCAGAACAGCAAGTGGGCAACTAATAAGGATTAGTAATGGGAAGGTTTTATTTAATTCAGTTTTAAGCTGCTTTATTCAACAAAATACTTAAAACACAGAGATTATATTTTTGGAGATACTAATACACTGCCATGAATTCTATACTATGTGCAATACTAAAACATATTTTCATGGAAGATTAAATGCTTGTGTACAGTATATGAAAATATTGATTACATTTCCAAATTGTATTCCCATATTGAAAGCTTTGTGTTTTACTATTTCAGTGGGTTTTCAAAGCATCATCTAGCAGATTTTAGAGAAGATGTAGCAGTATTGCTAACTCTAATGATTTTATCACAAGTCTTTCTGTATTTTATTTTGTATTTTAATATTTGTCTTCTGGAGTACCATAAATGTGTGAGAATTCATAGTTTTAAAAATAATTATACTTCTTTCTAGTTACTAAAAAAATTGAAATTCGTGTTAAACTTCTAGCTGTGTTCAATCACATGCAAATTAAAGAAGTAATTCAGTATTTGAATGGGAATCTCACTGTTGTGTTCAACTTAACACATCTCTCTTTATTTTTGCCATTCTGAGACTTGAGGTTAGTAATAGTTCTGAAGGATAAGAAATAATGCATAACCCACTATATTTTGGAAGTGACAGTTGAGATATGTCCATCCGGAGTTAGCAGAAGTTAACTTACATTAGAGCAAAACCATTACGTTTGATCAGTGTGTTCAGGCAGTGAAGGCACATTTCATGTGTGTGTAATATTTCCTGTGTTACTCAATTTTTCTTTTACCTTCAGTGTGCTGGTCCTGGGCAGGATTTTGGGAACCACTGTCTCTCTGGCTCTCCTTGCTGTGACCATCACTGGAGAGTTTCTGAGTGCAGGCCAGCTCAGGAGTAAAGCTGTTTGTCCTCATTTATTCCAAGTGTTTCCTTTCTGCACCTCCACAAGCACCATTCTGTCATATTTAGCTTGGGATAGCCATATTTAGTTAGGTCTCTGCATGTGTGGTGGGTGGCTGGACTCCTGTAATGTCCATGGACACACAGCCCATGCAGGCAATGGAGCCAGGCTGGTGATTCAGCTCACCCTGCTGCAGGTACCTGAGGCTGATCAGCTTCAGCCTCCACTGAGTGTATTGACCATAGCAGGAATTTCTCACTTGCCATATGGGTTTGTATTTATACCCAGCACTTAAGTTTACGTGTCTCGCTCCCAAATTGAATCCCATACCTCTGACCAGAAGCCGAATTACTTTACTCTTTATGACTGAGGGAATGCCTTCTGTGCAGAGTTCAAATGGCTGCCTTGAGAGGCTGAAGGCACAGGGTGGTTTTCACAAAATCTTTAGCTTTCCTAGCTGGTCACATTCCTATTTTATCCTACCTATCGCCATTTGATGTTCTACCATATATGATCTTTCCTCACCTCATACAAAGGATATCTGTTGCTAAAGGACTTTTTTTGCTTTATGTTTCAGTTTTCAGTACAGTTTCAACTTTCAGTAAAAGCTTTACTTCCATTTCCTCACATCTGATTGATGTTAGAAACCATCTCTTTTTAAAAGTGCTGCAATATGCCAGGATAAATTCTGTTTTTACATATGTAATAATCCTGTGTACTATGAATTAAAAATCATTATTAAATTAGAAGTTCAAAATTAAGCTTTTTGTGGCGTCCAGTCCTTGTTCATCACTCTCACAATTTTGTTTTTAACAGGAGTCCTGTGCTTGTGTTCCAATGTGTGCATCGCCATGTCATTTGCCTGGACTGCTTCCATTTGTACTGTGTGACCATGCTGAATGACCGCCAGTTCATCCATGACCCAGAGCTTGGCTATTCCCTCCCCTGTGTAGGTATGTTTCAGGTGATCTTATTTTATTTTATTTTAAATGTGATTTTGATTTTAGGGTAAGATTTTTTAATCACCTGTAAGTTTTGAGTATATCGGTGAAATTATACTGCGTTCATAGGAGTTTTTAATTTCTTGGAGAAAGTATTTGGATATTGAAGTGGTTTTTGCTAAGCATGTGAACTGGAGGATTCACTGGATTCCAAAGGGCATTTCTTTTAAAATGAAATGTTTTCTTTCTTCACATTAGTATTTTACAATCATGAAGTGCAAGCAGATGATAGCATTACATTCTGGTTAAAAAAATACCGAAAAACCTTGACCTCCACATTTCCACTTTCAAATTAAGTAAATTATTAACTTTCTTGGTCTGTCTTCAAGTGCTAATAAAAAAGGACTGCAGTAGGAATTTTAAATAATCTTCCTGAAGTTATGACTGCTAATTATTATCTCATTGAATGAAATGTAGTTATGTGTTTTACGTGAGTAGGAAACAAAGTTTGACTTAACTAAACAAAGACTTAAATGGAATATGAAAGATTTGTTTTGAGAATTTATTCAATTACACTGGCATGTGGACTGCAAAATAGTCAAAAATTTTGCTATGAAGTATATTCTATACATTGAATTCTTTTTCTTGGTGCTAAATTAGAATGTGAGCATGTATGTTTTTCTCAAGCGCTGTATCATGGTATGAAAATAATTTTACATCATAATAGATGCAAAGAAGATGGTTTTGCATGGTTACCTGAATAGCTGATAAATAAGTTTCAAACCCCACTAGATGGGAGAAAAATTGACAGAACTTCTTAGGAGACTGGCGTCTATTTAATCTGAGAATATGCCTTGAGGATATTAAAAGTAAAGTAGTAAGAGATATTTTAAATTATTTATTTTTAATTGCTTCAAGAGCAAGCATGCAATGTTTCTTCTCTAGAATTGCTATTTATGTGATGTCCTGCCAGGCCTTATTTTACTTCCCCCTGAACAGGTCACTCTGCTACTGCATTTACACGCTGATGTCATCCTGCACAAAATAATTTTTAATGTGTAGGAAAACTTGCCATGAGAAACTGAGTGGGAACTTTATACTCGGTGTTCTTTCCTTGACCTTTACATTAGCACAGTACTGTGTGGTCAATCTGTACTCTCAGCCTCCGTCCTTGCTTCTCCAGAAGTTAATCCATTTTCTGCTCCCATGCAAATTAATAAGCTGCTTGAGTAGCGTCCTTCCTTTTTTCCCCTCTTTTATTGATTTTCCTCCATTTTCTTCTGCTAGCTCCTTAGGTTAATCAGTTATGCCAGTGGTGCAGCAGGCAGCTCATCTTTCTCCTCTCTTGTGGGCCTCCTTGCTGCTATGGCTGGTGTCACAGAGCTTCCTCCAGTTCAGGCTGATATGTCAAACTAATGATCCTTCTGCCTCTTCTCTCTGTAAACCCATTGCTAGTCAAGCTGCACAAAACTTGTAATAGGATTTTTCCATATATCTTCTACTCCAGTTATTGAGTTCAGAAGTCCTTTTTTCTCAGAGAGGAGACTAAGAAGTTTTCAGAAGTTTTTACCCCTAACTGGCAGTTGAAGGCCAGTCTTTTTCTCTTTGCTGAAGTTGAACATTATGGGAATTGAACAGTGGAAGCAGAGCAGGGATGGGATGAGGACAATATACAAGAAGATGGTGCTGGGGTGCTCAGGGTTGCGATTTCAGTCTTGGAGATGTGAAGAAGGCCTGGGTTTGACTTAAGAAAGGGATATTGTAAAGGATGCACAAAGGATGGGTGTGTTTCTACTGTTCAAGTGAGATAGGGTTCAGCTGAGGTAGTGAAAAAGAATCTATGGCTGCCAATCTAGCCTCAGCTGTGTTATAGTCTGTTATAATAGCTAAAAATGGGATGACTAAAATATTGCTAATCTCAAAGTTTCAGAACTCCGCAAATCAGAAAGTTGTTTTCAAAATACTCTGCCTTAAAGCAGTTCTAATAGCAGTAGTAATAGTAATACAATTGCAATACTTCTTCTCTCTCTCATTGATTGCTCTCAGTTGTCTCTGTTATGTTAGCAGTTTTGTAGAAAAAAAGAAAAATGCATTTGGAAGTATTCTCTTTTAAGCTGCTTTGCAGAATGAAGACTCTAAACAGGGCTGTTGTAACTTCACTGGTTCTTTTCTGCAGGTGCCTGAGCCTAACTTTCTGATAGATAAGTAAATTGGTTGTCTCTGTTATTAAGTTATACTTGAGTTAGGAACTAATGATTATTTTTTGTCCTTCGAGAAAGTCATGAGACTGAGTTTCATCATACCTGTGAGGAGGAGGTATGTCTGAGCTACCAACCCCTTCCTACTGTTAAGATACAAGGGTTTTAGCCTCTTTCATAGCTGTGGATGCAGCAGATTTCATCATCAATGAATTCAGTTAAGAAACATTCACAACATTGTCACGTGATTTTCTTTTCCACTTATCACAGTACTTATACTGAATAGAGTAAGATGGCATTTTTACAGTCTACAGTTCACAATCTTCATTTTGCAACTGCAATTTGCAGTTTGTATTTACATGTGAGTATGATAAAGTACTATTTGGCACAGATTTTTCCAATTACCTCAGTGAAGCCTAAAATTGATTCCCCTTGACAGGAATGAACACCATGGGACGTGCCAAGAAAAGACTTTTTTTTCTTATTCTGGCAATGTGGGTTTAATACATGTTACGTCTAATAGAGCATGATTCGAAGTAAAAAATGTTAGGTCTGAGCTTTACTGAAAGGTTAGAGGTTCATTTGAGCCTTCTTCTAAAAGGAATACAAAACAAAGTCATATTCACTCTGATGAGATTTGTGTTATGATAGCTGACCAGGTTGCACAGACAGCTCAAAAGAGTCTTCCTTAATACATCTACTTTTAAACACCACAGACTAATGCTGAAATAGTGTTTATGAGGTCTTGAAATTTGAGGTTTGGACTTTTTAGAAGTTATTTTATCATTTTCATGTAAGAGTAGATTTACTTTAAAACTAGCACATTTCTTCAAGGCATATGTGCACACATTGCCCTCGAACTGTACAGGAGGGTCTGATTTTGTAATTAAGCATATTTAAATTGTTGGCACTTCCAATTAGTTCTGTTCATTCTAGTGTTTTTTAAAAATAGAGATAACATAATGAACATAGCCTGCAGTTTCCATTAACATTTGACTCACTGTTCCCGATTTTTATCAAGGGAATGTACCAACATAGCAAGTTTTTTATATCTTTTATTGGATCAACCTAGAGGTGAAAGCACCACACACACAACAGAATAAAAATAAACAGCAGCTGCTACAGCAAAGGGTCACTGTGACAGACGAGATCAGTGTTATCATCACAAGTATATGATAACTTGAGCTGGAAAGGATCTAGGGATTTCAGATAAACAGGGCTTCTCAAGTAGGTTTAATTTCTTGCTTCCTGGCACAGATGTGCCAGAGGATGCATTTTGTCACTGCATTCAGGTATTTTGTGTGGTTATATCCTTGCTTTGATTTCTGTTATGGGGCCTAATTAAGCAGGAGATAATACATGTTCAAAAGAAAGCTATCATCTCAGCTGATGAGCTATGATATATCACCTCAGTAGTGCCATAGCTTCACTTTGTTCCAAAACAAAACATGTCATTACTGTGAATTTTGGAAGAACAACATTAATTCCTTAGTGCTCAGCTGCTAATCAAGTGCCAGGCAGCACTACTCCAGAAGAGAACAGCCCGCGCTGAGGACCAGAGCTCTGAGCACAGTTACTGGTGCATTGATAGGATCAGCTGTTCACAGGAGTGTGGTAGCAGCCCCACAACTCAAACCCACTGCATCAGCTCAGAGGAAGGACTTGCAGACAGGAGCTGGCTGAATTTCATTGGTCATTAAAATAAAAAAGTAAATGTTACAGATTATACTCTCTGCCTTTGTTAAATAGCAACAAAAATCTATCCCATCTCTCTGTGTGGTGTCTTGTATTAATGAGGCTTCATGCATAGAAATTTCCATGAGTGGTGACCTCCAAGTATCTTTGAAATAATTAATAAGGTGCTTAGAGGGATGGATTTGCATATGCATGAAAGATCATTTATGGTTATGTAGTTACTGTGCAGGGCAAAGAATCTTATAGCATTACCTCAAAGAAGAATTGTATACAAATATACAATGTATTACCTTTTAAACACATTATGTTCCTATGAACATAGTTGCACTTTTAAAATAGCATGACAGAATTATGAGTCCTGGTCCCCAATGTAAAATAGGCTTCCGCAGTTCTCTGGTAGTGGAAAGGCTGGTGACACCAAGGAAAGACAAGGTTTTACACTGCTGTAGGCACTTTGCACAAATGTCTTTGCATCACTTTATTTCTTATGAGTAATCATATGCATGAGGTATTTTAAAGGAATCCAGATAAAAGATGCAGTTCTCCTGATGACTGTAAAACACTATTGTATCTGGAAGTAATCTGATTTTACCACAGATATATAAATAAATAAGGAGAATTACCCCAATTTGCATATGGAACTGCTAATAAAAAGGACTAAAGCTTTCAAGTATAATAAATAGCCTCAAAAACCACGTTCCACTGAAGGAAAGCTACTAGTGTTAGATTAAATTTTTTATCCACATTTTATGGTATTTGTATAGTAACAGTATGTCAATGTAGTCATGAATCCCTGAAACATCTTTCAAAATCCTAGTACCCTTGTAGAAAAGGGGAGAATGAACAGCTTAAGCAAAGTTTGCAAGTAAAAGGGAGGAGGAAAACTGTGTTTGATTTTATCACACCAAATAGTGTGTTTGAATCTTTTCTGTTATAGACAAAAGCTCCAATAAATTTCAGAGGGAGTGTGTGTGTGTATGCAATGGGGTTTAAAGTGAAGGTCAGTGTTCTATGAACAGAACCTTCTCAAGGATGTAATGTAGAAGCATGCATAGTTTGTTAGGGCCTAAAGTGAACCAGTTGGTATAAGAAATAAGAGTTGCCTCTTTCTCTCTTAAGAGAAGCCTCAATATGTCAACAGTTTCTGAAATCTGTGTTCTTCAATAACCCTGCTTAAACATGTTTGAGATACCTTAGGAAATCACAAAATTCAGGAAATGAGAATGATTATTAGAGAAACAAAATAAAAGGGTTTGAAAGCACACACATATGCGGCTTTAGGCATTAATGCAAATTGCTCCTTAAGTTTAATATTTAGGAGCATTAAATTCTTGACAGCTGTAAACTTTTTGTCATTTCTTTTTGGTATGAAACATCTGAGCATAGCGAAGCAGACTTTGACAAAGAAGGGAAGCAAAAACATATAGATAAACCAGATTTTTACTTGCAAGGATTAGGTAAATTTGTGGAAGTTTCCTGAAGTAGTTTCCTGAAGAATTTTTTATGGTCTTCTGCATTCACCTCTCACTGTGGTCATAAAATAAACATGAACTAAACAGTGTATCAAGTGGTTTTTTGTGTTCCTTTACTAGCACAAGCTCATGAGAGTAGCTCAAAGGACATGGTTAGAAGTCACAGCAGCTCTTTCATTTCAATTTTCCGTGTTGACTGAAGTTCAGGCAGTGACATCTGAGGTTTGTTCCCTCAAGTCTTTGTGCTGCTTCTGTGGCTACAGATTGCCAACTTCGTATCTAAACCGCCTCCAAATCTACAGAACAAGAAGAGCTTGATCCCATGGTATATTTGAAGCAGGCATTGGATTCTTCTCTGGGAACAACTACAGTGAAATCATACAATGTGATACTTACAGAAATCTGAGTGCCATAATTAAATTCTGCATGTGATGTCTTACCCATAGGTGTTTTTCTCCCTTATCTCTCACTAGTCCTTCTATTGCAATATATTTCAGTTGCAAATTGCATAGAGGTGACAGTGCACATAGGCTTAATCTGGTTAGCAATAATGAAGGACAAGAGATAATGAAAACTCTTGCATAGAAATTAATTGACTTTAAAAGGAACTAGAAATGAACTTTCAAAGCACATTTCTAGTCCTATAAAATGAGCTGGCCAGTGTCAACATAAAACAAACATACTGGAGCAGTGGCAGAAGTGTGTGCAGAGGAGTCTATCTGTCTTTCACCATTTCTATGTCCAGCTGAAGCACAGGTGAATTTTTGTATCAGCTGGAGTCAGTGAAAGCTGTGACTTTGTCTTTGGAAATGAAAGGTATTTGTTCTGACTGAAAGCACTTCTGCCCACGCTTGTTTACCTTGCAGTAATTACTTGATGTGGGTATTTGGTTGACAAATCACTTTTAAGTTGCCATCTGATTGAGAAAAATCCTCACACACATGAACAGTAAAATCAAGTCATACAGTTCTATTAGTCACCAACTTTATTCTAAACTGCTTGGATGGGTTTTTAATTCAAGCTATTTTCTAATTCATCTTATGTAGGTGCTGTTATAGCAAGTACAATGTTTTTGCCTGTATCTCCTTAATGCCTATAGTCTCCAGAAAAATATTTTTTAAGAAAGAAGGGTCAGCTTCTGAAAAAGAAACTTTTGTCTTCATTCATGGCTGCAGATTCACTTTGAACCAGGACTACATTCAGTTGTCCATGGATGGTGTTCCGAGTCCCGAATGGCCTTGCTCAGTGCTCCCATTCTAGTCCATAGGCAGTTAATGTTCATGAGGAAGTCTCTGGGTGAGAGATGGGAACCACAAAGATAAATAGAAAGAAGGAATAATAATACAGGGAAAAATGGAGAGAGGAGTCATGAAGAGAAGGAACTGAGAGAGGCCGAAGGGACTGGGAATTAAGAAGAAGGTTAGTGACTATTCAGGGCACGAAACAAAAAAGATCTAAAGAGCAAGATTAGGTAAAATGAGTAAATAATGCCTCCAATTTCTCTCATAAGGCTGGGAATTTAGCTTTCCATGACAGTAGTTCAGTAGTTCAGTTCATATGTGGACAGTTCTTCCACAGACTGGAAACACCTGTTTGTCTCCTAAAAATGTTTAAGAGACTGAAGATGTTGATTTTTACAGCTGGAATTTGTTTGAGGTCTTTATCTTACACTCATGCAGTGTGAGGGGAAGCTGACCTTTCATGTTTGGATAATTAGAGATTTCCTAATGGATCAGTTTTTCCCTAAGCAGAGGGTTTCTTTCAGTTTAACACCATCCCTGAGGTGGGCTGTGCAAGCAGCAGCCTTTTTAAGAAATCATTGCTGTCTGCTAACTTATATACTCCATAAATAACCTGCTGGGACCTACTGTGGCACATTCAGCATGTGTTTAGTCTCCAAAGCGTAGTGATTAATATTCCCTGAGTCACTTTCTGAGCCTTGGTCTCCCACATAGCAGCATGTAGAGCTGTTGCCATATCACAGAACCAGCTAAGGACATTCCCCTTCAACAAGGAGTTGGCTTTAATTAAATTTCTGTGTCTGGGAAGTGAAAATCTAATTTTCTTTTTGACATTTTCTATATTACTACTTAGACAAAATTATGAAAATAATTAATCCCTGTGAAGCAGACATCAGCATTATAAGGGGTACAAAAATATTGCATATAAATAATACTGCTAATCACCAATCTGTTATAATTTATTGATGCAAGGTCTTATTAAAACTCTTAAATCAGATTTGTTCTTGATTTAGCAGATGTGTCAAAATGATTGCACAATGTAGGTGCAAGTGAGGGTTATAAAAACTAACATGGTTCAAACTGCTTCTCAATAAATTCTCTCTCCCCATAAATGTATTTCAAGACAACAAATAAATGGGTGAAAGGAGATAAGGTGTGTAATTTAGGAAAGAGATTTTCATTGTGTATCTGGGTTAAATGCAGTTCAATGTAGTAGTGAATGAAACTGGTGATGGATGAAAGGTCTGTATGCAATAACAATATTCTCATTCTGGCCCATGGGGAATCCTTTTTCACATTAGAAAAGCCATCATGTCACCCAGTGTCATTCGGTAGCCTTGTTTCCTTCCCTTCTTATAAGCATGGAAATTATTAACTATAATTATCTGTTGCTTATAGAAATTTGCCACCATATGATAACAGAGTAGTCTTATTTAGAAATAAGTCTAGAGTCTTTAAGATAGGAAATATATGTGCTTAAGCAGAAGGTGAGTTTTCATATGCACTTATAAAGGAGTTATTAGAATGCTTACAGTCAGCTTTTTTTGCTTTGATGCCTGATAAACTTGGGCTAGTTGGAAATGTTTATGTTTCATTTTCTCATTTTAAAACCAATGTTGCCTCATTATTTCAGTGAAACTAACAGGACAATGTATTTGCCAGAACAATTTAATATCCCTATATTTACTGCAATATATTTTTAACATAAACACATAAATATCTGTTAGGAAACTAACATTAGAGTGTGCAGAGTATGGTGATTCTGTCGAGCACAGCTGGGCAGAATCAGGGACACCTTCTGAGAAGGGACGTTCCTAGTCACAGTTCAATCTGATTCATAGCCAAGGTAGACATAAAGGCACATAAGATAGTTAGTTGAAATTGACAGTGAAAGGTGTATTTTACTTATGCATTGTTTAAATAAAGGTGGATGAAGTTCTTACAAGACTTTCCCATTTATGAAACACCTGTGAAAGTGAAACTTGACAGACCCTTGTTAGTCATGTAACTTGGACTGCAGGGCTGCCCAGGAGCCTTGCGGAGCGACGGAAAGCGCTTGGTCCGGTAAACCTGCTGCAGAGTCGCAGTTTTTTGTTTATCCTGTTACCTAGCTATCAACTCCGCAGCAGATGAGGCAGAGCAGTTGATATTAATATTGTGGAGGCGGGAACAAAGAAGCGAGAATGGACTTTTCTGTAGCAGGACCCACGAGTTTACCGAGGAAGGAGAAAGGGAAGGGCAAAAGCTATGAGAAAAGACCCTCGGGCGCGGTTACACTGAGTTTTAAGGGGAAAGGAAAGGGGTGGTTACAGAAGGGAGGGTCCAGGGTTCTACAAATCATAGAATGATGAGGAGTGACAGCTATCCAATGAGTTCTGAACAGAGGAGGAACTTATTTGAATCAACCAACCAGCGTAACAGAACGGCAGAGAAAGAAGGAGGATCGGGGGATTCCCCACCCATGCTTTCTCTATCGCTTTCAGACTGTCCTGAGAGGAAAAATCATAGAGGAGACGGAGTGGGTCACTGCCACAGTCATGTCCTTCATTAACAATTTAAGTCTGAATATTGACACTTTTCCTGTCAATACATTTACGTACCTTGCTCACTGCAAATTCTCATGGATAAATTTCAACAGTAAATAATAAGTTGTAATACACCATTCATAAGATTACACAATATGTGGAATGTTAAGTCTTAAGTGCCTTGATGGGACCTAGACAGAAGCACTAAGATGCATCCTATAATCTATTTATTTGTAACAGAGATCAGAATGTTAGGAAACAGTTTTATTTGAAACTGAGACCATGTATTAGAATCCTGGTGGGTGTGCAAGCATACTATCTGCCTGTCAGTCAGTACCTGTTTTTTTCTTTCTTCCCCTTTGCCCTAGGTGTCTCTTTTTAAACCTCATAAAAAATGAGGTACTACTATAAAAGCTATGACCTGGCAAAGTGTGCAGTTCTTGCCACTTAGTGCACACCTCAGCTACTCCACCTTCAGCTTTGTGGCTAACACTGCATCAGACATCAGTGCTTCAAAAATATTTGTACTATTGGACTCTTACAGAAATAACCAAAATATTCATGACAGAGTTTTACTGAATTAATGCCTAATTGGAAATCTGAAGAAATTCTCACCCTCATCTAAGATGTTTGGTCATGACTGTTAATTCATGTATATCTATATAAAACATATAAATGTAAATGTATGTGTAAAGCTATGTATAAATATAAATAGTTTAGCTGAAGGTGTTAAAAACCAGGCAAATGACACAACTGGGAAACACAGTGACAAAGGTATGCCCATTAAAATTCTCCTGCTTAGTTGTTCTGATTTCTTTTTCTATTTGTTCCTTTTCTTTATTTTTCCCCAAGAATATGCCTATCTTGACTCTACATTATTTCTTTTCATGATTTATTTATGTTTTGGTTTCTGGGAAGTAAAATATTTTCTATTCCATCCTTCACTGCCATTCCCTTTGTTGTGTGCCCATCTCTGTTGCCTTATTTGCTGGTCCCTAAATGCTCGTGGTATGCCCTCTGATTCTTTTCCACATTTTTCACTTGCTCTTGATTTCTCCTTTTGTCTTTCTTTTCTCTCCCTCACCTTGTCATGCCTTTCTGTTTCCTGCCCTCTTTTATTCTAATTGAGATTCCAGTCACTCTGGATGACTTTTGTAAGGACCACAAAGCAGTGAGGCCTCTAGGCAGATGAAAGCGTAAGGAAAACTGACTCTGGAGGTGGAGTAATGAAAAGGGGTCGCTTCTGAGGGTCAGTTTTTTGTCTGTGATCACTGGAAAAAGGGTGTTTGGTATTGTCCCTTGGCTGCATAGGAGAACCAGCTACGTCTTATTGCCTGACCTTTTTCTTTCCCACCTGGTGAGCAGGAATATTCACATTCACGTGTTGAATGCCTGGCACTGTGGCTGTGTGTCCCTTGGAGAGAGGCAATGGGAGTAGTTACAAGTGAAGGCTGGTATGCTCTGATAGCTTGGCCCAAGACAGCTGCTTGGGAAAGAGAACCTTGTGTCAAAGGGAGTGCAGGGCTCAAATGTTTGATTATTTGTTTGACAAACAATTTTCCTTTGTTATCCTCACCAGGTAAAAAACAGTTAATAAGAACCTGGGTTTTTTTCTCTTTTCTCTTCTGTAGCCATGCATGCACATAAGCATGCCCAGACACAGCCTTCAGCAGAATTTCTGGGCAGCTAAAACATGAACTAAAATACTAAGGAATCCTTTCGTTTGCTTTCTGCTGTGTTTGGAAAATGAAAGTGTGCAATGCCGGGTACAAAGGAAGCTCAGCTTGTCAGTTAAATGGGCTGCCTGGCACAGCAGATTTTGCTTTTCATGATCCGTGGCCCCAAGTAATATCCTCTGCTGATATCACTGCTGGAGGAGGGCTGGAAATTATGGAGGCGTTTTTGGTAATAACTGCTAGCAGGGAGACAGTATTTACCAGGAGTCTGTGATGAGACTCTCAGGTAAATAATAAGCATTTTAGAAAAACAACCTAATTATGTATTTAATCGCTTGGAGCCGTTCCGTTCACTTGGGAAAAGAATGTGCGTTTTGTAAATCTGCGTAATTATTTATTTGGGAAGGAAGTAATTCTAGCCTCTGGGGTATGCAGTGTGAATTTTTCGATTTTCTGTGCAGATCTGATATGCTTGAGAATGTATTTAAAAAAACCCCAACACCCCACCATCTCAAAATACCAAACCAAGACAATGCAATACTGTTATTAATGCAGTGAGGATTTTTTACTTTTCTATCCAGTGCTCTAGTGTTTCTATAAAGGCTTCAAAGTTTATTCTACTTTAACACAGCCATCTTCTTAGTATGCTCAATAGAAAAATGAGCAGTAACGTGCAAGCAGCCATATTTCTATATGGCACACTGTCTGAATAGGGAGTTTTGAGGCCACTAATGAATCAAGCTAAATCTAGTCAACAGTTATTAAAAGCTAGAGCACATTTCAGGTCTGAAACTCCATAGCATCTTTGCACTGGACGTGATGGTTTTCTCTTATGATGGTATGAATAATGAATTGCATACTTTGGCCATAACTAGTCACTAGCAAGAGAACTGAATGTCTAATATATGTCAGAATTAAAATAAGTAATTTTGTACAGGGTATGCCAGTCCACAGGGAGTTATTTATTCTACTAGAATACATTCTTCCCACTCTCAGTTCGTGCCTTTTTATTTTGGGTTTTTTCCTTAATCAAGAATTTATGGACTGGTTTCCATAGAATATCATTAACACTGTCCTGAATTCACTTGGCGTGACTTTGTATTTGCTGTGCATTTTTAAGTACTATGGAAGTCTGCCTGAGAAATTAGTTTTTATTTTTCTAAAATTTTAGAAATCATTTTTGGCAGAAAATATATCAAGGCAGAAGTATTTACAAATCATATATTTACCCTATTTAATGATAAGTAGAATTTTCATAATAAAAAATCTAGTCAAGAGGAATTATCTGAAGAATCAACTTCCTGACATTGCATTTTCTTGCAAAGTAAATTATGGTGTACTGCTAAAAATGCAAAATGCTATCAGCGTTTAGGATATTTTCATTATCAAAACAAATGTAAAATATTGTTCAATAAAAAAAACTTAGTGTATTGATTTGAAAAACTGGTCATGGCCTCTCTATCCCTTCCTGACTTCACCAGGATTTATAGGGGTATTGCATGAAACCCTTTTCCCATCAAAGAAATAACATCAAAAGCTGAGGACAAAACAGTCTTATTATGCCTATAACTGAGCATTTCCTCTAAAGGGCCAAAGTCCTTTGCCTGAGTTGGATGTCTTTCAAAATAAATAAGAGGAAGAAATTCTGACAGAGTTCTTACATCATTCTGTGATGTAAGAACTCTGTAAGATGTAAGATGTAAGAACTGTAACCATTTCTGTGTTTCATGCCAGGGCAACCTCAAACTCCCACATCTTTTACCTAATGGTCTTGTTGCAGGTAACCTGCAGCTCTCTCCTTTGTTTCCCTCCTTTCAGAAAATTCTGGCATTTCTGCTGATTATATTAGGTCCTTCACCGATGAAAAGAATATTGCTCTTCTACACAGGAACATGCATAATTAGCACATGCTTAGCCTGGTTGGTTCATATTCAAAGATTTATGTTTATGCATGGACCTGCATTACTTTTTGGATAAAGAAATTTTCATACATCAACCTCATTGCTGGATAGCATCAGTGTCATCAAGATGGACTGATTCAGTGAACTGCTTTATTATTTCTTAGTAAACCAATTTTCCTTGCATTTTTGCAGCATATTTGGAAATACATCCTAACCTGAAAAACAGTTTGTTTCAAAACACATTGTATTCAAAAGTAATTTCAACCGCTCATGCATTGTATGATTATCCAAGTGCACAGAAAGCATAATAGTGAATTTCATGTACTGGATGAAGCTCATGAAAGTGTTTTCCCTCTTTTGTTTCACTGCTTTTATTCTAAGTCCCAGTTAAGCAGCATTCTATGATAGATTTGACATATAAAACCCTTTCAAGACAACAATCTCCAGTTCGTTGTTTCATTCTAATTTTGTTTACAAAATAGTAGGGATTCACAGCATTTGTAGAATTAAAAAATATATAACACAATGGATTGATATCACACTCTTTAGTGCAACATTGGGATTTGTTGCACTGCTCAGTCTGTAATTAAAGAGTTGCTGTTGCACAGCAAGGTCCAACCTTAGAGCAAGTGTAAGGTGGTGTAATCTGTGCTTTCATTTTAGCCATACTGGAGCCTGGATCTTAACTAAATTTTGGTAAGGGAAGAGTATTCCTTTCGAGTGGGATACCTCTGTGCTGGGTTTGTTCTCTAAATGCCATACAAGTTGTATGTGGTGTCATTCAACAGAGCGTGACAATGAAATTCAGGATACCCCTTGCTCCTCTTACACTGGGAGAGTTTCCTGACTGTAGCATGATCCTCCTTCGGCTACTGTGGGTGTGTTAAGGTCACTTTCTGTATCTCTCACAAAGCAGCCAAAAGCAGTTGATAATCGGTTTGTACAGATTGAGAGAAAAGTAGGATAATTGAAGTGACATTACATGGAATGTAAGGAGATTTATAATTGCAATTTTGGTATTCCAGAAATCAGGACTGGTATGTGAACAAGATTGTTCTCAAAGATGATTACTGCTTTAACTATGGTAATTAAAAGTACCATGTAATTTATATTATGTCGTAAGTTAAATATTTGAAAGAAACATTAAGTTGCAACTGAGAGGGCTTGTTTGTACTAGAAATCTTTATAGTCCTTTTAGTATACTCTTCTACAGTATAACTTATTATCCTACACTTACTTGAGTTAGATATTTTTTAAGTGACAGGGTTTTGATGGATGGCTTCCAGTGAAAATAATGTGAGTTTGGGATAGATCTTGGGGTTTGAGAATATAAACTAAAATACTAATGGTTTAAGATCCTTGTTCCTCAGGGTTTAAAAAAGTAGTAATTTGAATCTTAAAATCGAAAAGTACCTGGGATGGGGAAAACTATTTGGTTTTATTAATAACATTTAAATTCTGTACAGTTAATTCATCCCAGTAACATAACTGTCCTAAATTCAAAAAGTTGGGGTTTATATATAGGAAGCTTCCTGGCCATTTCAATAGACACCAAAAAACAATGGATACTTCTTAGATAAAATTCTTATCTTAGATACTACTGGAAAATGTGGATTTATGCCAACAATAAGAAAAAATGAGATTAAATTCTAGTCCTCAGAATTCAAAAGCACAAAAGAGTCTTATGAATGACAATTCAGTATTTTGAAGAGGTTTTAAATATAAAATGTTCTCTAGACCATATGTTGTGATATATCCAAGGAACCTGAAAATATGGTCCTCTGTCTTTTCTAGTTTCTCACAGTTCTGGTATGATGACGTTCTTTTTTAATTCACTCTCTGCTCTATTTTGAGAGGCAGTTTTCCATCTGAAATATAGACATAGTACTAACAATATGACACATACATTATGGTATTGTTTGCAGCCAGAAAATGGTTGCTAATGCACCAGAAAAATTTGGAAGAGATAACACTGAAATCTTGGCTTGCTTCAGCCTCCCACTTACAAACTGCTGATCTGGCAGCATGTAGACATAGACTTTCAACCAGAAATTTGGGAAAATCTAAGCAAAATGTAATGCAATGATTTGAACCTGCACAGTGGTCCTGACTTAACTTGCTTTGAGTACTTATAAAAGTAACTAAAATTACTCTAGATTTACATTTCTGATCCCTGTCTATCAAGTTTGATATGTGTGCAGATATATGTACATATCTGTATTTTCCTTTCACTTTATGTCATCTTAATTTCATTACAATAAAAATTTTGTATTGGGAAGATAATGCAATTCAAGTGCACAAGTACATCTTTATTTAGCTTTACATTAAATTTTTAAAATTTTTTTTCATTAAGCGACATACATTATTTGGCTTTCTCAGGTAAATTTTACTGTATTGACTAAATCTTTCTCTGACCTTTCTTTCAATATAAATCAGTGAACTTTTCTGAATTTTTCTATCCACTTGTGAATGACTTTACATTGTAGTTCAAATCTAGTTACCCTACTGATTTTGAGTATCTATATATAATAATAAAATTATCCCAGCTGAAAGTAAAATATTATTACAATCAAACTGATTGCTTTTAAGGGTGAATTATTTCTGTAGTTATTCATGTTTAAACAAGTTTTATTGAAGGACAATTTTCTTAAGCACATATTGTATTCTTTCAGATTCTGTCACATGAGGCGTTCCCCTTATTTTAAGAGTCCTCTATTTCTTCTGAGTGGCTAGAGAAATGTAACTTTGTGTATTAGGCTTAGAAACAGTTTTTTTTCTTGCTCATGGAGAAATGAGATTTTACAGGCATTTTGAGAAAATCATCACTCAGAAACTGCCCTTCTCTAACAGTCTTAACTCATTTTTTCAAAGCCAGAGTTACAAAATTTATTGCCAGAACACTTTTTTCCATTTCTATGTGTATAAAATAAAACTCCGGTGCTTTTTTTTATGTTATTTGTTATAGGTGTCAATAGCCTATATGTAGGAGGGCAAATTTAATGTCAGCTTGTGCTTCCTGTGTGGCTGCTCCCAAAGACCACTGAGTGCAGTTTCCCTCATGTGCCTGCTCAGCCAGTCTGACTCCTGAAAAGGTTACTCATTGTATTTGTATGTCACATTGTGTGAAGTATTGGGCATTCATGTGATCATTTACAAGTTGTGTGCATTTATAGCCACTTTAATCAACTGTCCTTCTCTTGTCCCAACAGGCCTTAAGTGGATTGCATTTACAACCCCAGACCTCTAAAGAATATCAAGTTATGCAGTTTTGCAAGAGACTTGAAAGAGAAACTTTTTTTAAATTTATTTACTTTTCATGTTTTTGTCTTCTCAGAATGTACACAAGCAGTACTAAAAGTTAAATTTGTTGAAGAGCAGGTCTGGGCACAGTTCAGCGCTGGTGCTGATTAGAGATATCTTGCAAATCTAAGGAATTAAAATGGAAACTTTATGCTCTAAGGGAAGAATCCTTGATTTCCATTGGCACATGCTTTTAGCTCACAGCAGACTTTAAGCTTATGGCACTTTTTATATGTTGAAAATCTACTTTGCATAATTTGAGAGGTTTTAAAAAAATATTATACTATTCCTCTCCCTCAGGGCCCTCTACAGTTGGAATCTTAGTACTAAGGGAGCCTGTTTCTACAGGCAGATAGATATGAAAAATAATGCTAATAAAATTTGTAAAACCCTTTTTAACATTTTTATAGGAATATATTTGTAATATATATATATAGAATACAGGATGAATGATGGCATTTTATGGCTTAATATTGCTCAGTTAGGGTGACTTGCATAGCTCCCTCATGTTTTTGCCACTGCTTATTTTATCCATTACAAACTCATGTTATGCATTTCATATAAACATAAATATTTGTATATGTGAGGAACTAGTTTGAATATATATTCAAATAGAATACGTATGTGTACATACTCACACGTGCACATAATTATATACAGAAAAGTATAGCTTTTGGGTTAGAAGTCAAGAAATCTCAGAAACTGTGGTACTGTTTTTACTATTTCATTTAATGAAGTCATATTTTCCTTTAAAGTTTTCTTCACAGCTTCAAATGAAGCCATTTGAATATGATTCTTTATGTTATGTTAGAAGAGCTGAACTACTGACTATTAAGAAACTATAAACATTTGACATCATAATGTTAAGCATGCATACTTTGCAAATGGTCTGTTGTGGTAAGAGTTTCTGCCTCTATTTTTCAGAATTTTTTATGTTTTATTGTACATTCTTTTGCCTCCTGTGGAATATTCTGTTCTCCTTTTTTTCTGTTTGTTGTTTTGTTAACTGATTACACATTTTATTAAAACAAACAAAACAAAAAGAAAACCCAAACCATTTTTTTTACAATAATGTGGTACAATGTAATGTAAAACTCATGTAAGTATAGGAAGAGGAATGAAGGTGAGAATAAATATTAAGATAAATATGCAAACATAAAGGAAGATGGAAGTGGATTCCAACCAGTAGAACAGCTACAGAAGTGAAAAAAAGACTGTTGGCTGCAGGAAGAAGGCATGGAATTGGCAGTACCTCCTTCTTCAATACTCTTCAGAGGGTCATAACCATGTGATTCAGTGTGATTACCTCACTCTGGGGAAAGCTGCAGTGTAGCCAATACTTTCCTTCTCTCCACCCATTGGCCTTCAGGATTAAGACTGGAGAGATGTTGAAGCCAATGTGTGTTATCTGAGAAAGTGAAGGGGACTCTCAGACAGCTGTTGTTTTGCTGTGATTGTCTCTTCCCTTTGCAGAATGGCTGTTTTCTCAAGCCACCTCCTTAGTTTTACCACATAGCTGCCAATTTTTTGCATAACCTATTAATTCACCTTTTCTTCTGGACTACTTGGCCATTGACTTTTCTTGCCTCTTTTTATCTTATTCTCTTCTTAATGACACTTCTTCCATGCCCTAAAACTACATTTAAGGAATAAAAAAAGGAATAATAATATTTGACACTAGGGCTCATCAGTTCTTCACATGTGTCTGCTTTACTTAGAAGCTAAGCAGTTAACATAAAGCAAAGATTTGTTTGCCAGTCTAGCTCAAGGAGAGGTTTATTGGCCCTTACTATTGTAAGCTTGAATGTCCACAAAAAACTAAAAAGGCAGTTAAAGGATATCTTAAGGGGGAAAAGAAAAGATGCATTTAATAAGACTGTAGAAATCATTTTAAAAGACAGAGATTCAGTGAGAACGATACTAAAATATGCAAAGGGAGATGAATCAAATTGTGTGTAGGGTTGCAAGACTGGATGAGTCACTAAACATCTGTGAAAAACAGAAGCAAAACTGCAATACCATTAGATATTGTGGGAATTACATTTGAGATAAATATAAGCACAAGAAAAAGTTGGTAGAAAATTATTCTGTCATCAAATTTTGCTGGCTACTGAGAATCTATATGCCTGTTATGCTCTGAGTGGTTAGCATCTTGGAAGCCCTGCTGAAGGACTTGAAGAGATCACAGTTATTAGAAGTGAAATGGGACACAATAGCTCTATTAGAACCCCCATTTCTAATAGTCCTTTCCTGCTCTCTGAAGCAGCCAGCATGGCGTCTGTCTATTTCTTCACTGGAGATGGATAAATATTCTCTGCAAATAATGCAACCAACTACATTACTGATAATGCTTATAAAATCCTTGGTGGCTGGGAAAGGACTTTTGTTACCTTGGATATCAGTTCTAGGGGAAAATAGCATACAAGTGTAACAGATCCTGTTGTGTATGGTGCCCAGAATGGAGCGGCAGCTTACAAAACTTATCATGACTCTAAAACATAGTTTCATATGCAGAAAAAAAAACCTGTTAGAAATTTGGATATCTGGCTTAGTTGTGAAGTAGGACACCTCTGAATAGTGGTCTAGCTGGGAGAAAGAACATTAGTGATAGATGGAAGCATTAATGAGATATGTAGTCCTGAAGGAGTTGTCCAAAATGGCCTAAATTGTTACTTTACTGCTTTTTTTTTTTTTCCCTCCCGAATTTTTATTGTGTCTGATTACTCTACAGGATTATGGTGCACTTACATGAATTGTACCTTACTTGGCTTTTTAAATATACCTTATAATCAGAGTTATTTAGTGGAAAGCTCAAAGGAGTACATGCTGGTATATCCAGCACTGAGCAGATCATCTTACAAGTCATGCCATCATGCCAATGTACACATGGCCTGGAGTCGCTTGGTCTCACTACTTGGCATCCTTTCTGTGCACGTTCAGATCTTGCCAATTCAGCTTGCTCTGTTGCAGTATTTCCTCTCAAGTTGACTGGAATATTTAAATGGCAGGTGTTCTTTCAGTTCTTCAGTTTTAACATCTAATTGCTCCCCTCATTTTCTCTCTCCCATTCCTTTGTGTTTTTACTGTTCACCTTTGTCAGCTGAAATCTCCTGAAGTCCTTAATGCAGGGACACTCTTTCCACTCTTTACTTCCCTCCCACGTAACTCTCTTTATCTGTGCTCTGTGCCCTGTGCCTCGTTTTATTCTTACTGGGCCATTTCCTCTCCATTCCTGATTGAACTTCACCAATTTTCTTTTCTCTCTTCTTTTCCAGACTCTCACTGTTTTATGGCTTTGGCAGCATAAGTGTCTAATTTACTTTCCGTCCCCTTTTTTTAACTCCATTGGCCAACTTTACCTTTTACTCTGCTTTTTCGCCTTGCCATGCCTCTTCCCTGCTTTTATCATCTACCACCTCCACTCTAATTATAAACTCTGAATACGGAAACAGTCGGCACTCAACTTTGTCAGTACTAATGTCCTTTGAAAGAGTCAGAACCTATGGAGTGAATGAAACGTAGCCAAGTTTAATATGGTCAAGCCGTCCCTTTCTATAAGTGCATGGGTCCCAATCATATTTCCTGATGTCACCATTTTCAGTGGCCTTGTGGTGTAGTGAAAGCCACTTAGCACAGATACTGCCATCTGTACATTTCAGGGTTTGGGTTGGGTTTTCTTTGGAAGGGAAAAAGGGGGTTGCAGTAAGGGAGTCTTGCCTTCTCTGTTTTCTCTCTATTCTTTTAATTCCCATTTCTAAATGTCATTATTCTCTTTCTAATGCCTTTCTTTAAAAACTTTCATCGTCTCTAAGGCAAGAACAGGAAAGTCCTGCTTATCAAACTTGATTTTCTTTTCTGCCAACGTACCCCACCTAGCTGATCAAGTGAAGCCAGTTGATGTAATCTTTTTGGATTTCAGTAAAGCTTTTGATATTGTTTCTCACAGGATCCTTGTGGACAAAATGTCCAGCACACAGCTGGATAACACTGTTATGTGATGGGTAGCAGCTGGCTCATGGGTGAGGCACAAAGGGTTACAGGGAATGGGGTGACATCAGGCTGGGGACCTGTCACTAGTGAGGTTCCACGGGGCTCCATCTTAGGCCCTGTGCTCTTCAACATCTTCATAAATGACTTGGACACAGGACTGGAAGGGATACAGAGCAAGTTCACAAAGGATACAAAACTGGGAGGAGCTGTTGACTCCCTCAAGGGCAGGGAGGCCCTACAGAGAGACCTCAACAAATCAGCTGGGGAACCACCAATTGTATGAAGTTCAACAAGGTTGAACACAGTACCAAATTCTGCACCTGGGGCAGGACAACCCTGGATGTACAAACAGACTGGGGAATGAGAGGCAGGAAAGCAGCGTCACAGAAAGGGACCTTGGGGTCCTGGTCGATGGCAAGTTGAACATGAGCCAGCAGTGCCCTGGGAGCCAGAAGGGCCAACCCTGTCCTGAGGGCATCAGGCGCAGCATCACCAGCCAGGCAAGGGAGAGGATTGTCCCTCTCTGCTGGGCACTGGGGCAGCCTCACCTCGAGTGCTGGGTGCAGTTTTGGGTGCCATAATGTAAGAAAGAGATAAAGTGATTAGAGTGTTTCCAAAGAAGGGCAACAAGGATGGTGAAGGACCTTGNAAGTGATTAGAGTGTTTCCAAAGAAGGGCAACAAGGATGGTGAAGGACCTTGAGGGGAAGCCATATGAGGAGAGATTGAGGTCCCTTGACCTGTTCAGTCTGGAGGAGACTGAGGAGAGACCTCATTGCATTCTATAACTTCCTCGTGAGGGGAAGAGGAGGGGCAGGCACTGATCTCTTCTCTGTGGTGACAGTGACAGGACCTGAGGGAATGGCCTGAAGCTGTGTCAGGAGAGGTTTAAGTTGGATGTTAGGAAAAGGTTCTTCACCCAGAGGGTGGCTGGGCACTGGAACAGGCTCCCCAGGGAAGTGGTCACAGCACCAGCCTGACAGAGTTCAAGCATTTGGACAATGCTCTTGGGGTGATCCTGTGCAGGGCTGGGAGTTGGACTTGATGATCCTTGTGAGTCCCTTCCAACTCAGCATTGTCTGTGATTCTGTGAACTTTTGAAGAAGGGATCTGTTCTTGACATTGCATTAGTCAGGCTTGGCATTGCAGTGATTTCTCTCAACTGCAGGAAACCATAGAGTGGTTTCCCTGGGATTTGTGATACCTGGTCAATTCATTGTGATACCTTAAAAACATACGAGGACCCACTGAAAAAAAGAATGATTTTAAGGTCAGTTATCTTTGTGGATTCTCTGTCATCTAATACATTATGGATTCTTATATCTGTCTTTCCCTTAGATACTTACCAGGTACTTTTCATCTGTCCATCTGCTTATTTTTTCAGGACTTGTGGTAATTTTAATTTGTACTTCTCCGCATAATCAACCAATGTGTTAAAAAACTGTGTGAATGTGTGGTATGGGAAGGTAAGGGAAGAGACTGACAGATCATTTTTAAAATTCCAGTTCCTGAGGCATAATGTCAAATGTCCTAAATCTTAGTTGCAGCTCAGGTTTTTTTCCATTCTGCCATTCTGCTGATGCAGGAAAAGGCAATTGCATTACTTTCCTGATGACTTAAAGTAGTAGTAATTACATATATGATGTTACTAGATTCTCAACATCCTGAATTAGGACAGTTATGATTGACTTATTGATGACTTCATGGATTCATTTCAGAGGACAAAAGCTTGAAAATTTCTTTTTTAAGATTTTCACATATAGGCTTGACAGTCTGAAAGATGTCTTAATGTCTAATTTACAGTTCTTTGAAATAATCAGCTTTTCCAAACTTATTAGTTTCAACAATTATTAGGAAATAAAAGTCAGTTAGCACTTCCAGTATATACCATGAAAAGATATTTCCCCAAGGTGTAAATGTGTTATTTAGTAAGACTGCCAGCCAGTTACATCTTGTCAGTACCCAGAATGTGAAAGCTTTCGATACATCTAAATAATGAGAAATTCAGTTTACTCTTCACATACTGCAATAAGTCAATAAACAAAACTTCCCAGCATCCACTGGAAAGCTGTGAGATACACTGTGCTATCTCTCCCATTAAGAGGTGGATACTATAAAAGACTGTGAAACTTTTACATGCACACATTGAGTGGATGGAAGGAGTGACTTTCAGTGAATATATTAATATTTTCTAACTTTCTTAAAGTGAGATATTTATTCCCTGGAGAGGAGAAAATCCCTACTTTACTGAGGTTGCTAACTGGGCCAGGGAAGGCTGGTTGTTAGCATTAGGCTTCTAACGATCCCTTCCTTCTGTGGTAGCTTTATGTATTAGAGGAGACACGTGCTTTCAGCCTGGTTCCTGCTTTCATGCAGTTTCACCATTCCTTCTGGCTTCTTGTTCCTTTGGTCCTTTGGCCACTCTTTTTATATCAAATGAAAAGCGATCAGCTTTTCAGGATAAGTCCTTTGGTAAGAACTGTCAACCCAGCAACCTTCTGTCTTTGATTCTGTCTTTGCTTTTAACTCCTTGATTTAATGTTAGGAAAGACCTTTGCTTTTCTGAAAGGAAACAACCATTGAGGGTGAATCTATCTCTCTCTCTCTCTCTCACCTCTTATTTATTTATTTTTTTAATTCTGTCTGGGAGAATAATCTCTTCTCAATCCATGGAAAAATAGACACACATAGATTTTCATATCTTGGCAGATCCACAGCAATCCCATTAGAAAAACCTGCAGAAGGTAACAAGCTCTTAATTAACATTGAGTTAAAAATGGCAAAATAAACTTACTTTAATTGGGCCAGGATCATTGGAGCCAGGATTTAACTTCCACAGAGATGAGTCACTATCATGAACAGATGAAAGTAGCAACTCTTATTTTGTTGTCACAAATCAAAAGATGTACAGAGGCAGGCAAGATGATATGTTAAAAGGTCCTGCACTCAGAATCAGAGTAAGAAAAAGTATTTGCTGTGATTAAAAAAGGAACTGAAAAATATTCGGGAAAGTTTTATCTAGAGTGTTCCTTTATGATTTTGCTTTTATATGAATTTGTATGTGTGATAAAAGGAGCTTATGGTGTTTGTTCATCTCTGTGGTTATTTGCTTAAGTGAAATAATAGCTATAGAATATATACTTTTTAAGTACTTGTACCTAGACAGTTAGGAATGTGGAGTAGTTAAATTAAAAAAATTAAGTATTAGATGTTCTTCAGAATTATGTAAACTTTCTATTATTCAGCCTGAGTTACAGAGCTGAGAGGTGTATTTCACTGACAGGAGAGGATAAAGAAGATTAAACAGCAATGTTATTGTTCTTATAGTGAAGGTGATCTAACCTTGGTGTATGCTTAGCTAAGGTGAATTTCACCTTTATGCAGAGAGTCTTGTGGAAGACTGTTCCTATAGCATTGTGGAAGGCTGGGTGTTTTGACCGAATGTTAGCCATCACGAGCAAATGAATTATAATAACTGTCATGTAAAATGTTAAGAAGATGTTTAGAGATGGATCCTCCACAACCTTCCACTTTGTCCAGTAATTTGCATCTGTACAGTCGTATATCCACTTCACAGAGCTGTAAAGATGGAAAAAGGCTGAAGCTTTGTGACAAGTTTTCTCAGTCCCCTTCTCCCTCAGTAGTGGTGGCTGCAGAACTACAAAGTCATGTTTACAATGCCTGAGTCATATAAAAGAGAAACACTTGGGAACACATTTTTCTCTCCTGTTTATCAGTGTCAATTTGCAGTACTGCTACTTAATTAAATTTCATGTATTCCAAATTTATCCTTTATCTTAGTATAATTAAATAACATTCTCCTCTGTATTTTTTTTAAATAGCATTCTATCACTACTTTATCCATACATTCAGATGTAGTTAAAAACTAGTAATACTGAATTGCTTCTACTGAATGCAATGTCACAGCAGAATAGTTCAAGTGTCTTGCTGTGGTGTCAAGCTTGAACCTTGTCCTGAACTTTTGCTTTAACACCACTCTGTCACTGGGGACCTTGTCCTTTGAGCTAGGAAATCAAAGGTTTCTGCACACAACAGCAGCCACATCATTTTATTGCATGCTATAAAGTTGTTGTGATGTGCTGTTGGCCAGGTTTCTGTTTTTCTCATGGCCAGGCACTGCTGCCTCCCCAACCCCCCCGCCTCGGTATCCGGTTTCCCCCCTCCTGTGGAGGGCTCTGTGTTTCACAATCCTATACAAAGCCCGCCAAATTCAAACCCCTCATCCCTACCTCATAGGATGTTTGTACCCTCCCCCACCCCTCGTGTTGGTATATATGTGACTGTAACACGCCATGCCAGTGCTTCTCTGGCACAACCCTGGTGCCAAATAAACCATCTGGGAAGCCCCTCCGCTTCATCTCTCCTTCCTCGGCGCACCTGTATTATCAGTGGTAGGAGAAACCCTGCTGGACCCTCGCCAGCTCTCCCATGCCCCCAAAGCAGCCCTGCAGCCCCTGAAACCACAGGCAGACACCCGGTGCCTCTGCCGGCGGCATCGCGGCAGAAAGTGATCTGATTTTCTTTTCTTTCCAGTGACCAGAGCAATGGTCAAATGGCCTCTTGTTTGTATGAAACATTTTGAGTACAAAACTGAAACTATTTTGCATTTAATATTTGATCAGGGTTTTTAAAAATTCTATAAAAATCTTCACACTTGAGTAATTTTTATTCATATAAAGATCATGGCATAGTAGAGCTAGTCTCCCCTTACCAGCTGCCGAATCCCTGTTAAGATATTTCTTCCACCTTTTAACTACATTTGTCATTGGATTTCCACCAAATTCCATTAAATTCTGGTACTCTGCACAGTAAAGAGCCATGAAAGCACCATGCTTCTCAGCACAAATCCTCAATCCCCCGCTAACACCTTATATTACAACTGTCTAATTACCATGTTCTGCAGTAACCTTGTGGGACTTCCATAGGTAATTAGAACTCCAGAGCGTTTCTGCAATAATCCAGTAAGGACCTCTTAAGTAGAAAGAATTATGTGGTACTAATATTTTTGCACCCACGTGTTCTTCACAGTTAATTGTTTCAATTAATATTTGGCAGCAATGAAGAAATTCATAGAGGTTCATAAACTGAGACAATTCTCAGGAAACTTTTAAGGCAAATGGGTTGTGGTCACTTAAAGATGCAGGGCACTTTAGAAAAAATTAAATTCCTAGTACATCAAGGTATTGCAACAGCAGATTTTCATATTACTACTGGGATAGATGCCTTAACTTGCCCCATTCCTTTAAAACTGCAGGTTTTGGGTAAATTCTCTTTTCTTTTCTTGGAAGTTTTACCTTGGCAGTCATTGTAGGTGGAGAATATTGCATGAGATAAAATGCATGGTGAGTACACTCTGTTACTGTTCTACAGACATGTTTTTGATGACAGAGAATAGTAGACAGCGCTGTTGAGATGTTTACCTGATTTTGGATGTCTTTATTTCACTTCAGTCTCATCTTCCCTTTGTTTTTCCTTTCAGAGATAAGGATACCACATACTATGCGGCCATAAAGGCCTTGTGTACACTGCACATGCTGCACACACTGGCAGTGTGTGCTTCAAACCTTGGATCTAAGTACTACTTATTGTCTTCACTAATTACTCTGATTCTTCACCCCTGTACAGTCAGTGTCAAGTCATGGTATTTCTATAGATTTGTGACAGTGTCATATGTGCAAGAAAATTAGTCCTTCATGAAGTACACAGGGATGTAGAAAACAGCTTTGATCTCAAAAGCGTGTGTTGTTCCTCCCTGCTTCTTGTTCCCCTCAACCTTTGGGCAACCCTTCTGCATCCTCACTTTGGTGCTTCCTAGGGGATCCTCCACCCCTTTGGAGTGGCCTCAGAGACACTCAGTTATTCTGACACCAGGATAGAAGCAGCAGCCCAAGGAAGACCAACAAGAGAGAGTGGGCATGTGAGGGGGGCATGATAGGGGTAGGTGCATTTCTTCCCATTGTGCCCAGAACTGGTTTCCTTTCCACGCTGCCCTTTCCACATTGTCAAGTATATATCTATGTTGGACAGAATGATCTAATGCTTTCCAAATCTCATCATAGGTACTAACCTCTTTCATTAGTTAGCTCTCAGTAGGGTAATGACTACAATTTATTACTTTACTGTCAGTAAGATAATGACTACATTTTATGGTTGTTTTCCATGCCCTTTTACTCCTAAAAATCTCAGATTTTTGTTCATGGTTGTTTTCTGCTTTCAGTGTAATTGTAATTTTTGTTTAGCTGTAATATCCTGTAAAATAAGGAGAGGTCTGGAAGAAGTCATTGGACAGGTTGATTAGAAGGTCACTTATTTTTCTTGCATTAGAAGTGCAGAAGAACAAATGCCATTCCAATTTATCATCATATGTAACCTTTGATTTAACAATTTTTTGCTATATGAGTGTGAGTGGCTTTAGGCTTCAGAGTAGATTACTGAAATTAAGAACTTTAGCACAAAATATAGAGTCATTTGTTTAGGTGATTATTAAATTAAAAAGTCCAATCTGAAAGTCACCTTAATTAAATGTAAAATTGAGTCCACTGAACCTCTGTGCATTTTCAAATCAGAGCATGATGCTTCCCTAAAATATCATAAATTGCCCCTATTCTGCCAGTTAATTCTGTTGTTTTGCAGCCAAGATTATAAGTTAGATTTGATTAAAATAAAATGAGCTGTTTTCTTAGAATGTGATCCATGAACCCTAGTCAATACAGTCTTTCCTTAATGGCCTTCTATCTATTATCAAGTTGTGAACTAGTTTCATTTATGTTGCAAAGTTTCCAAATGGAATGCATTATAACAATCTTAAAACTGTAAGAATAATAGATCTATATTTATGTGATTTCTTGTTGTTTGTACAGCTTTGAGAAGGTAGTATACTTTCCCATTGGTATGCATAAGAGGGTAAAAGCAAGTACAGAAGTGAGTAGGTGTGTGCACATGGAGAACACATGTAGTTTTGCCATTAAAAATAGACAGTCACCATGTAAAAATTCTCAGTCCATTCTCAGAGAGGTAGTACAAAGTGCTCTCAGCTAGAAAATGCATCACCAAAAGAATCCCTCTATGGTGATGAGCGTTTGAATAATGTCCATACAAATTACTGTTCTTAGTGAATGGGGTGTGGCTTCTGTTTCTTACTGAACAAAAGAAAATTTACTGGCTGCCACACAGTGTGGGTAAAACTCAGATTTAGTAATGCCAGCAGCAAAGGCAGCAGAATTTACATGTTTCCACTGGACAGGATTTTGACAAGCGTTTGTATATTTGTAGAGCCCAAAGCAAGGACACAGTCACTGTTGCTGTATTGCTGAATAAGTTCTTCTGGATCAGATGATTTTTTCCCTTTGTTTCTTTGTTAATTTTTTAATGTTTTAATTTGTAGTCTTTGAAGATAAACCATTCCCATTAAATACTTACTACTTTGGATTTTTTCTCCAAACAAATCTGGAAATTAAATCTGATTCTAGGTGTGCAAAGTTTATAGGTTTCCCTGAACCTCCAGGAAATCTTAGCTGAAGATACATGCTTTTTTTCTGATACGTCTCCAACTTGTTCTCCTATGATGTAGAATTAAAATTTCCACAACAAATAACAAAGCAGTGCTTCTTGACATAACAAAAATGAGTGTATGTATTACGCACACAGAAGGGATTGTCCTGTCCATGTGAGTCCTCACTTCTCTGGGACCGAACCTTGAAATTTCCTCATTTTCTCGTAGTTCTGTTTAACAGTGAACAGCGACTATGTACCTGCCATTTCTTAAAGGTGGGGGTGAGGTGGGAGGGTGCTGGTGAATAGACACACACTGTTGATGCCTTTCATGGATCCATTCTAATTATGGTGGTACTGGGCAGCCCATACGTATAACCTGTGCCAGCTCAGTCACAAGCCTAAAGAGGAGTCTTCATAAGACTACAAAATGGGTAGACAAATGCCCGTTTCTTCCCAGGGAAGGCAAACCTCCCTGGATGTATTGACACTCTGCTATGAAGAAAGTCTGTGGAGTCTCCGCTTTGGAGGCAATCCAATGTTTTTGCAAGGGCTAAATGAACTACTCTCTAGACCCAGCTTTGTACAATTTGCTGAGCTCAATGAACTCTTTTCTTTCCTCCTTTCCTCCTCATACTTCTTTGTTACTTTTAACAATATGTAGTAGAAAAATTGGCAGTTACTCAATGAAATCACTGTTCAGCTTACACCAAAAGGAAGATTTTTTTTGTGAATTTGCACTTCTAAGAAGATGTCACAGTTTTCAAACGAAGTGGTGAGACTCTGAGTTAATGCTTTTTGAATAGCTTGAATAAAAGGTTGCCCCTGAGTCTGTAAAACAGGAGCACTGAGGCACAGTACCTCCTGGAGTTCCCTTTGGCCAGTTTGTCTTTCCTCTGCCCTTTACTTGGTTCTTTGTCTGCTGCGCACAATCTTGAGCAAAGTAGTTCTCAGTGCAGCTTGGAAATATCAATGGAATGCAGGCTCTGACTGATTTATTCTTCCTCCTTTTTTTTTTGTCTACAGTAAAACAGAGTTGGCTCACAGTATTTCTTTGCTCCATCATTACTTTTCTTTGGGGCTTATTCATTTAAACTTCAGGAGGAAAATGCCACATTTGCTTTTTTTTTTATTTTCCTTTTTTTTCCCTTCTTTTTTTTTTTTTTTTCTGTTATTGCTGTACATTAGTGCTGTTTGTAACATGCCATTTTAATCATAATTTTATGTGGCTACCAGAACAAACCTGCTTCTTGGCTGTAATATGCAAAAAGCTATACAAAACATAAATAATTAAGTGAAGCGAAGTGACTCACAGGTGACATTTGTTCTCCTGAAGATTAAGTGAACTTTGTGAAAACCATGATGAGGATGTAAGAGAACAAAGGAAAGTGAAAATAAAAGTAGGTAGGATTTTGCTGATTTTGCATGTGTGCTAAAATGGAGATCATCAGCAATATGCAATATGGTCTTTCCTTTCTATTTAGCATTCACCCTACCCCAGTCTCTGAAGTATGAATGTATGCATTTTCTTTGCTAGAATGAATAAGGAACATGGGTGTCCAGTGACTGTGATCTTCATTAAAGTTATGGAAACCTTATTGTAGAGAAATACCAAATTTATGGTGCTATCATTTGTATTGTACCATTGATACTGGAATGAAATCTGTCATTTTAAAACCTATTTGATGCTAATAAGGAGCTATTTCCAAGGCACCATTATCATCTACACCCCTGATGCTTTTCTCAGTGAAGTATTTACCATCAGAGACAAGTTGAGTTCATCCATTTTTGCTCCTGATATTGTGAAATTAAAATATGACAACTGTCCATATGCAATACTTCTGGCAAATTCACTTTATGGCTAATAAAAACTAGGAAAAGAAGACAGATCACATTAAAAAGTGATCATAAAAATGTACTTTCTGGGGACATCGTATCTTTTCCCAAAAGAGTATGCTGGTAACACTATCACGTAATAATTACAAGAAAATTTTGCATAAATGCTTCTATATTTTATTAAGATCCTCAACAGGATGGTGTTCCATCAGTTCTGCCTAAGTACACACTTCTGTTATTTTTTTTTTGTTAAAAAATAGAGTTGCCATAACAACTTCATGCAAATTTCATGTGACTTATATAGAACATTATTTTTAGAAGTATTTAGAATTTTGGTTGCTTTAAACCAAAAAATATTTTTATGTGGATAGAACTTTTATCTTCATCTCTTTTGCTTTTCTTTATAAGAGAATCTAGTGTTTTGTTTCCTTCAATAAGCTGAAGAAATAAAAGTGGGTTTTTTTTAAAAAAAATCAAAGAATTATTCCCCAAACCACAGCTGAAGTAAGCAATCATGTTTTCCAGATTGAAAAATCATCTTCATAGGCTTTGAAAGGTCTGAACATTGATTTCTTGGATCAAAAATAGTGGATAGAGAAGTTAGGTTGTTCCTCTCAATTACCGCCAAATGAATTGTTAGGCAATCACTAAACATACCCACCTAGCACTAAGGAGCCACCTTTTTGTGTATCTCAGCAGTCTCTAAGTGAAACAGGTATTGAGAACCCCTTAAAGTATTCAAGGAGTTCAAGCATTAAAACATTGAAATATGGGTTGTAGCTGAATTTGGCGCGATGTTTTTGGTTTAGACTTGAAAAAAAAATGAGGTGCGTTTTGGAAGTTAGATTATCTGCTGTGTGTCCTATTTTGTCATCCTAGGATAATTTAGCACTTCCTTATGTGCTTAAAATGAGACCAAAAAAAGGAAAGGGTGAAGTAGGTGTTGTAGTTTTGTATCATTATTAACTTTGCTCTAATTTTTTTTTTCTTTGAGGCTAAATGTTCTGGTGCAGTATATCAGTCTCCATCAGATGAATTCAGTTGTCATAGCTTTCAATATTTATGGTACAGGATTTGTTTCCAAGTTCATAATAATTGTGCCTCCGTGCTATAACAGAAAATACACCAGAGGCTTATCTTTGATCTTCTGATAACTGTCCAAGTGGAAAGTTTGGTAGTTTGTTGTCATAAATATATTACTTGAGTTTTTATCATAGCTAACAATAAATGAATGAACTTTGAAAAGTTCACTTTGATTTTGGTTTTATATTTTTTTAATATTTTTCTTTAATATGTATGATATTCTATATAAACTCCTACTTGCTTAATGCATTAGTGGTGCTTTTATCTACTTAATGCTCTGATGCCTTCACTACCTTTGTTTTTATCTTGTTCTTCTACTACTTATCTTTTACATATCATTTTGCTTTTGCAAAGTAAGAAATAGTGTGGTATTACAAGGGGCGCACCACAAAATAGGATCCGTTTTCTCTGAGTGGATTTTAATTTGACTTCTAAGTGGTACATGCCATAATCCAACAAAATTAATGTTAAAAACCGATTTTCAATTTGTCATAAATAATGTATTTTGTTGTTTTAAAGTAGGAAAAAAATTAATCTCTATCTTTGTGGTGTGTCACATCATTGATTTTTCAAAGCAGACCCCACTGAAATCAATTGGGAGTGCTGCATATAAATCCATGCCACACTATGGTTCTTTATTTATGGGTTTTAATTAAAAGGGAAAAGACATTGGAAATCTCAGTACAACACTATGGAGCTCTTTAGGATTTTTATTTTTTTAAAGTCCCTCCCTTTTTATGATTCCATCAAAATGCCGAAACAAGATGTTTATCTAGTCATGTAAACTGGATGTGGAAAGTAGATAAATTTAATAAATTGAAGAGCTTACAGCATGATTCAAGTGATTAAATGGATTCCCCACCACCTCTTCCCTTCTCCATATCCCCACTCCACATTATTCTTATCTGCAGGATTAGACTTTAGGTCTTTTGATAAGAGTCCTCCTGCTTTCTGAGACTCACAATTCTCAGGGCACAAGGGCAGAGTATTGTCCCTGTGGGTTCATATGTCGTATCGCATACTAAATCAAGAAGAGGATTCAGGCTGCAGTAAAGATTGAGCACAACCTTCAAGAAGCAAGGCATAAAACTTCATTTTAAACTTTGTGTCATGTTTAGATATTGAACCGCGTGCATTGCAGTAAGCTAAAAACACCACTTACTTGCTGCAAATCAGTCCCTTATCTATGAAAACAAACCAGACCATGTGTTCAGTAAAATTAGCACATAAAAAAGTCATGTGAGATCCCAAGTGAAAATGAGGTATACTGAATAGAATGCTTTTTTAATGTAGTTACAAATAGCAGTTTACTTGTGGATTTCAGTGGGTTTTGTTGGCTTGTACAGTTTTGTTTCTGTTTTGGTTCAGGGTTTTTTTTTCACAATATGCAGAATTTTCCACATAAGCACTAGAATCTGTTGTAGCTATTTAGGTCACCCATTGGGTTCATTACAGTCAGAGGACTAAGGTCACTCCTTAAAGATAAAATACCTCGTCACAGCCTGGAGGTCTCAGCTCTTACCAGGGGTCAGCTTATAGGTGAGTGGTGGATATTTAACTTAGAAAAATGGTTGGAAATTTCCAGTTCCGTACACACATAATCCCTAAATAAACCAGAGGCCATTGGGGGTGTCCAGTATTAGCACAGCAGAAAATGTTTATACTTTCTTTTTCTAGGACTGTACGTTCAAAGATATAAACAGATACCTGTACACATTTATATACATACATATTGTCATGCTTTTTTTCAACCATGTATGTTGTGTCTATATGAATTTATGTGTAACTAATACGAATAAATTACAAATAGTGCTACTTTCTGCCTTTTTGGACACCATGACATGGGGTATGTGTTCACTGAAAAGTAGAATTCTCCAGATGAGCTCTTTATACTGTTGCAGTCTACTGAGATCACCCTTTCGGTGACCTTAAATTACTTACCCATATGTTTGGGTCCAAGAGTTACAGAAAATCTTTCCTTTCATTTCTGTGTGAAATCTAAGAATCTGCATCATCCATTGATTTCAAACAGCAACTTGTTCTGGTTGTACAATAGTAGCATGATCCAATCAATACTTCTACAGAAATTTAACTCATGGTTCAGGGATGAAAGCACTTCATTTAGTTTTATGGTGATTAAGTTTCTGTGAGGTTACTGCTACTGTAACTTAAAGGAAACAAGTGCAAGTTAGCTATAGTTAGACCAATTTAGTTCCAGTAATATTTTTTTTTATCAACAATGAATCGGCCTAATGCATCTTCTGCCATTTCAAAAGGGCAGTAATAATTTAATCACAATGGTATATCATGCCAGTATAAACCAGGGAGATAAGGTTTATTTGTTTACATGTTCCAGTCTGCATTACTTCTGTGATATGGTCTTTAATAGTAGAGAGAGAGTCAATTGAATTGATCCTTAAGTTAAGCTAAATAATAATACCAGAAAAAGTATTTCTCCTCAGATAAAATTTCTGCTCCAGGTTGTAACCTGGACCTGCATATTGTTTTCAGCATGTCACATTTGTACAGACTTGTCAACTGAGATTTTATAAAAGGGAACTTTATGGTATAAAAGTATTGTGAATGTCTAGTTTTTTGGAATCCAATCCAATCCTTCTTATAAGTATCGAAAAGATATTCCAAGCACCACATGACTACTTAGTATCACCAGCAACAGCGATACAACATATGAGGCATAAGTATTTGCTTACTTAACTGAGTTTAAGATAACTGTTTCTGCACTCATAATCAAATAGTGTAGGTTTATACGGATGTAAACATAAAAACAAATGATAATCAGTCCACCAGAACTGTGAATAATGAGGAAAGAAAATGAAAAATTTAATCACCGTTAAAAAATTTTGGATAATAAAATAATAA
>VYZT01027390.1:0-16620 GCA_013400735.1 Pomatostomus ruficeps
TCCCTATTAGTCAGATGACCATCCTCAAAAAATGTTTGTCCGTTTTTTTCATTCCACCTCCTCTTGCTATTAACATACTTTGAAAGGCCTGCTGCTGAATCAGCAGCCATGGTGAAATCACTCCTTGGACAGATGCGTATCTTCTTCCCAAGGTTTTCTCAGACACTACATTGAGATAGCCACCCCAAAGGTAAAACCATCCCTCACTGAGTAACAGATATGGCTAAAGTAAGTCAAGGTCCACCTAAACATAAAGAAATAGTATAAAAGCAAATTAGGAATAGGGAAGAGTTGGGGAAGACTCCATTGTAACTTCTGGGATCAGTTGACAGGCTAAACCTGTCTTCTCCCCTGTAGGGAAACCTATTGAGTAAGAACCATACTCAGTGAGCGCTGAATGATAATCTCACACCAGTTTTCAGTGGGTATTAGAACTTGTCTGCATCATACTTTGAATTAGTATATTGCTTTAAATATACTTTTTTCAGTCAGATACTATCATCAGCAATTAAGAGCATTATTCTGTAAACTGTTAATGGGATTCCTTCAAGAGTGCTGGCAGTCAGTGGCAGTGGGTAAAGGTGCGGAGACTCATGGGGTCTCTCTGTTTGGAGTGTGACCCTGAACAAGTCAATCTGGCCGCCCGCTGATCTGGTGAACTGCTCAGTGAAGGGTCCCCGTAGTGGAACACTGACAGACTGAGGGTAACTCAGGCATAAGGGTCTCGGATTTCCTCAGGCTCTGACAGACTAATCAAACACTAAGGGTTTGAGTAAATCTATCCTTTTCATGTGACAGAGCAATCAAAGTAAACTCAACAGAAACAATTGTCTTTAGGCTCATAGGCAAAGCTTCACTTACTTGAAATAACTTGAAAGGAAAGATTATTTTCCCCTTTTCCTCAGTACTTCTAGCATCCTGCCAAAATCTTTAGACTATCAACATATCAGTTTATAACATTAAGTAATATCTCAGTAGTCCTGACTGAAACCTAGCAGCCTTTGCTCATATTTTTGCTACGCATACTGTTTCAAAATTAAAGAGATTATTAATAACAACTCATACTGTCATAGAACATCTTTAATCAATGAATATATTATAATCCAAAATATGTGAAGCTCTCATAATAAATTTAAGCTTTCTGAGAAAATATACTATACCACAATTCAGGAAAAAATCACTTGTCAAAGCCTTTTTCACATTCAGAATGCAGATAACCTGTAAAGCTACAGATTCAGATATAATACCCTCAATAAAGCTGATGAGACAGCCATAACCGTTTCAAGAAGCTACCATTCTTTCTTGCTTCTTCTCTATTTTCTGCTACAAATAAGCATTTCTATTAATAAACACTTCTGTTAAAATGAAACTTTAATATAGCAAATTTAGCAAAGTTTAGATATATTTCTGAATAATTTTTTATGAAGATTAACAATGTTAGTATCAAGGCAGACCACCGAATTTTTTCTAGTAAATATTTGCGCAAGGGTCAACATCTACCACCACAAGTATTAAATTCTTCACAACTGAATCATATACATTTTAATGGAAAATTCACAATATAAAAGGAAGAGCTAGAATTCTAACCTTGAACACATACATAAAATACATTCATTAAACTCATTTGAACTCCAAATTGATTTTTACTAAACATCACTCAAGGCTAAGAGAATTTTAGTTAAAGAGTTAGTGTGGCATCATCTGTCCCTCTAACAAGGATGTCAAAAATAGCCTCTGGTCTGCTTCCAACTGAGCTCTTATCTTTTGCAGAAACCCATCTGCTGTAACATCAATGAAGATTATTTTTTTCCCCAAGTATTTTCAAATACATTGATATTTATCTTAGGTATATATGTATGTGTATTAAATTTACCTATTACTTTACATTTGTAAGTTAATTGTAGACAACAAAACAATATTTTTTTTTAAGGTCCATGTAATTAATTTAAGGGAGATTTGTAAACCAAAGCAATTTTAAGTATTTCTTTCCTTTGATATCTGAATTCCTTAATAGAGTGGCTAGTTTCTCTGGTGAAGATTATGAGGGAGGAAAAGGATGCTCCTGGAGATACTGGATCAAATTTAGACCAGCAGTAAGAAAATACAACTTCATTGGGTATTATGTGCAGTTTCTTTGCAGCTGAAATTATCCATATCTGTGAAATTTACAGTTTATAAACACAACAAGAAAATCATGCCACTGTCACAACCAGAGGCGATGGGCACAAACTGAAACACAGGAGGCTCTGTCTGAACATGGAGGAAGAGTTTTAACTGCAGGTTACCCAGAGATGTTATACATATTCAAAAGCCATCTGGACATAATCCTGGACCACTGTTTCTAGACGGCCTTACCCAAACAGAGGTGGGCTTTGGGCAAGATGATCTTGATGGCTTTCCAGCCTCAATCTATTCTGTGAATGAAGCGATGACCTAAGATGTTCATGTAAAGTAAGGCAGAGTAAAAACTGGAAGAAGATTACAGCATACTTTGTTGTTAGGCTCGAAGATCAGCTATGTAAGGATTAATTGCACTTTTCTCCCCTAAGCTTCATGAGTATTTTTAAAATGAAATTGGTTCCTCTGCTATTCAGAATTCTCTTAAAAATAGGAAGACTCTTTGTCTCTTTTACTGGCATGTTGATTAATTCATACACCTGAAGGTATTTTACAGAGCAGTTAGAAAACCACTAAATTTATTAATAATAAAATGAATATAAAGTAGTTGAGTAGTTGTAGTAAAACTGAAAAGGAAGTTAAAATGAGGGCAATTCAGTGGTAACAGGGATTGTTGTGAAGATTTGGTTGCACAGCTGAAGATTTTTTCTTCATTGGCAATTTGAAGTATAACATAAATATTCCCTATTTGCCATTGTGCACATATATCAAAATAGGTCTGGTAAGAGAAGTTAAGTTTTACTTCAGGATGAAATACATGTACATCTAGCCTCAGTAATGAAAAAATAATGAGTCATTCAGTACTCCTAGGGAGGTAGCAGTAACCATATCACCTTCAAGAAAGGTCTGACTACCTGTTGCACCTCTCTTTGGATGATACTATATCTAATTAAACAAACAATTATTCTATCAACCAGCAGATCCCTAAATTGGACATCTGCTCCATCCTTAGTATCCTGCTTTATACCATGTAGACAAATTCAAAGATCCCACCTTGGGTATATTTACAACCCTTACTGCGTAGTGGAGACACACATGTACTTTTAACTGTTTGTTGATTCTCTGCCTTGATTTTTTATTTTTTCAGCAATTCAAGTTTAGGCCCAAGCAGTAGCAGTAGATATTTATTAGGAAAATTAAACTAATAAAAACTCTCCCCTCTCATTATTAAATATATTTTTTCACATTCAATGGAAAAAAAGTAATGTCTACACAACTTCAATATAATTATTCTTCAAGTTTTCTCAACATTAGAAGTTCAATAGATAAAAGAGACATTTCAGATCAACATTTTTACCCCTAATCCACAGCAACTGTCCATTTGTCATAGAAAGCATAATGTGATTCAATTTAGTTCAGTCTGCCTCTCACTGAGGGAAACTTAAACTAGCTTCTGAGGGTAATGGGACTACACAGTCAGGAAAACAGAGCCAAAATTAAAAACAAAGGGGAAAAATACCATTTTAAAGGAACAATAGCATTACAGGAAAAAAATATTTCTCAGATTAAGACAAGTGCCTGGGGTGGGATACTTCATTGGGGTGAGGAACAGGTGCATAGGCTGAATGGTTGGAAGCAAAGGGAATCTGTAATGAACAGGTGCCAAGTATTACTTAAGCTATTGCTGTCAAGAGAAATAATGGTACCGGCAAATCACTTAACTATTCTGTTTGTAAAATGGGGGTGATTACTTCATCATTTGTTGCTATCAAAATAGTAAGAGTTCATCTAAGAATAATCCACCTGCATTTACCTCTGAAACAGATATCCTACTCCATCCCTACCCCAGTAATCATCCATTGAATGTGGGTGAGATCCAGCTAAAAGCATTGCTAAAGGGAGGTGGTTTTTTCCTTTATAAACAGTAATAAAAAAGTTGATCATTTCTCTGCATACTTTTTAAAGAGCACTTATTATTTTGATTTTATGAATTATTCAAAAATTCATAAAATCCTGTTCTATACTTCAAGTGAAACAACTCAGGAAGTATTCCTAACAAAAAAAAAAGGTAAAAAATGAGTGGAAGAAGCTTGGCTCTCAATATGTTTTAGTCCTTATTGCATTCAAAAATGTAAACTTAACTTTTATACTTAATGTAACACAACAGGACGAGACTGCCAGGGACAGAAATACAGCATCTGAACAATTTAACTATTCTTTCTATTGCTTTGCAAATTTTCTAGATAGTTACCACAGCCTATTCTATCCAGTTAAGCCTCACACTCTGAGGAAATACTTGTCTTCTCTTCCAGTGCCCAGTCAACTGTTTTACAATGGGAAAAGACAATCTGGAATAATGGATTACTCCAGCTCTGTAAGTATTAATGAGCCATTTGCTCATACACCTAGATTTCCTTTTATGACATCAGTAAGAATTTGGCTTTATATCATTGAAATTGAAACCATATACAGGAATGTAATAAAACTCCTGAACTAGGGATAAGGGAATCATAATGATGAATTTGAGTATTTCCATGCATGTAAACTCACAAAGCTCACAAACTACAGATACACAAAATCCCTACAGAACACTCCTATAACATTTTTAATAACTCAAGAGATTGAATGGTAAAAGGTTTTACCGCCCCAGTTTACATAGTGGGAACTATGTAACGCAGTAGAAAAAAAGCAGAAAATGCATAAACCATGTAAACAAACTTACAAGTGATGGGGTTTATATTGTTAGAGGGAATACATAATCTGTTGAGGGCAGCTCTAGTAGCTGCTGCTTTCAGTAGCAGACCTTTATTGCTACAGGAAGACAGCACAAAACTTCTGTAGTAACAATGAAAAAATGTCATAAAACATGGACTTAAAGACTTACATCTAGTAAGATTATGGAGAGATATTTTGTGAAGAAGATGAATGCTGCTTTTTCAGTAATATATTGTGGAGAATATCTGGACTGTGGTAGGTATAAATAGTAAATAAAAATCATAAAAACAATGAAACGTATTTTTTTCATACTTGAAGTTGAGTTTTATTTGCCCGGTGCAACAAAGCCTTACAAATATTGTTGTAGAAACCAGAATTGTGCTTTTGTATCCCTTTTGCTCAAAGTTTAATAGTATAGTTTGCACTTCCTTATTGTAAATTCTATTAAGAATAACTCATTAAGTGTATTGGCTCTATCTTCCTTTTTCTCAGGTAATCACCAAATTTTCTGACTGGAAAACTGTAAAGACCTGCTATCAGGAAATTTTATTGCAAAAGGTAGGATAATGTTAATGTGTTCCTTTTTTTCTTTTTTTCTTTAGGAAAAAATATTTTAAAATTTTTTGCAATTACTTAGATGTTTGTGCATGTCTTTCAAAAATAGCAGTCTTTTGTTCTCTTTCAGTTTTTTAAAAACTACTTAAGCAATTATGAAAACAGCATTTTCTGACATTGACATTGCAGGCTATTTAGTACTTACAAATGGAACATCTGTAACAGTTGGAATTATTAAGTGACTACAAGAGAAAATGAATCATTAACCCCATGTACAGTGCTTTCTCTGACTTATTTTCAGTTAAAGACATGTTACTGCAAAATTTAGGGAAATTTAGTGATCATAGCTATTGCTATTTGAAATATCTTGTGAAAATAGATAATTTTTAAAATGTGATTTTTTTAATGTATAAAATATCTCATAAATTAGAACTACCTTAGCTTTCTTAAAATGGGCTACCCAGTGTTTCTGCTCCTGTGTGTTTAGCTTCTGTCTTAATAATTTGTCTTTTTATCAACTCTTTAAATAACTATTCATATATTCAGTTGTAGATATTGAAGTTATCTAAATGTTTTTCTCAACTAGATAGTAGGATTCCAGTAGTTTGTTGTTGTTTCAGGTTAGGTTTTTACTTTCCTTTTTTTTTTGTTTCTTTTTTTTTTTTTTTAATATCAGGTTATCTTATAATAAAAGAATTCTTAAATTCCTAAATTCTTTTTTTCTATTCCCCTACAGACATTCTACTTATTTATAAAACTGCTTGCAATATCTGCCTCTTTAAAATTTTACTGTTGATTGGATAATGACAAATCAAGAAACTTAATAAAGGAATAATAGTATTCTTAATCATTCTATTTATTGCCCCTAGGTTAGGTTTTTGCAGGAAACACATTCACTTCTCTATAAAAACTTATGAGAAACAGAACTGGACTCCTCCTTGTGCCCTAGTGACTTCTGAATCCAATTCAACTAGTTATTGAAGCTAAAAGCAGAATTTTGCAAAGTTTTAATTACAAATGGGGAATGTCAGCATTTTTTTCTTATATTGCCAGACGTATGAATTTCTGTCTGTTCCTGTAGATTTATATCTTCAGGAGCCATCTACAATTAAGGTCCAACTCCAGCACTGTGGTGTAATCCCTCCCTTCATGTTTTATCTCTCCCAAGTTGTGTTTTGTGTGGAATGCTTAGTACAGATAGACTACTGCTGCTTTAGCTATCAGAATTATTAATAGGAAACAAAATACTACTACTTTAAGCAACAGTCCATAGTAGTAATTAATAAGTCGATGTAAATAAATGCAGTAAAGGCTGTACCACACTATGATAAATCTGTTGGACATTGACTAATAATGTCAGAACAATTACAAGGTTTGCAGGTAGGGTATTCAATTTTTCAAGATACCTGGGGTTTTTTGTTTTGTTTTTAAACAATTATCTTCCCAGTCTTCACAGGGTATATTCTCAAAGTAATTCTTTGAATCTGGACTAGCTTGTATAGGTGCTCAGAAGTCGACATTTTCTGTAGATGTCAGGTATTTAATATACTGAGATCCCACATTTCTGATAACTCCATTGCTTGAACATATTCTTGCATAATATTGCCTATTCTTTGCCATTTACAAAGCAGATGGTAACTTAAGGAATGCTTTCTCCTCTTTTGGTGTCTCCCCTTAAAAATCGGATTCAAAGTAGAAGTGCCTTCTTACCTTTACATGAGTGTAGGCTCATCCTCAAAAATGTTTTGAAAGGGAGATTAGTTTGCAAATTGCAACCTGTTGCTTATACTATACAATCCATTCCCCAAAGTCTTCTTTCAATCACTAGAATGCAGCGTTATTGGGTAAAAAAATAAAGGCACTCCTAGGGAAAAAAATGAAGTTTTCTAGGTTAGAATGACTATTGAAATCTCAGAAAGGGGGCCAGTAAATGATCTACAGTTATTAGCTACCTCATCCTGAAAATTATGTACTTTTCTTTCAGATTCTTCTGGTCTCGAAGTCTTAAATAGGGTAACACTGATGGAGTCATCTGTCAAGGTGAAGTCCCTCACAAATACAAAGGCTGGTGATTGTGATACTTCTGCCAGACTCCTGTAGACTTCATTATCTGCCTGTTCTTCCTAGTTAGGTGGTCTATAACACACAGGACATCCATCCTGCTGACTTTTCCCTTGATCTTTACCCACAACCACTCAACCTTGTCATCATTATCTTTGATTCCAATATGATCAAAACACTCCCTAATATACTGGGCCACCCCATCCTCTCTTCTGCTTCACCTATCTCTTCTAAAGATCTCATAATTATCCATTGCAGCACTCCAGTTGTGAGAGTCATCCACCACATTTCTGTGTTAGCAAATACTCTGTCAGGGTTTCCTGCTGCACCATGGCTTCCAGCTCCTCCTGTTTGTTTCCCCTGCTGTGTGCATTGGTGTAGATGCACTTCAACTGGGCTGCCAATCTCAGCTCCGACACCGGCAGGACACCCCTTGGCTTGTCTCCAGTGGGCCTGGCTGTATTCCCACCCCCCTTCAAACCTAATTTAAAGCCCTCTCAACTGGTGCTGCCCTCTCATGGTCCATAACCCTTTTTCCTGTCTGAGACTGGTGGACTCCATCCACTGTCAGCTGTGGTTGGTGATGTGTAAACCCCACCATGATTAAAAAAACAAATTTCCACCTATAGCACTATCACTTGAGCCATATATGGATCAGCCCAGTTATCCTGATCCTTTCAGTATTCACCCCTGGTACTGAAGGGATTGAAGACAACACAACCTATGCATGGATTCCTTTGACCAGATGTCCCAGTGCCCTGAAGTTTGCTGAGCTTCAGTTCATTTTATGGATGACTTGTTTTGTACATACATTTCATTTACCTTCTAAGCAGTGGTAGGTAGCTACATGCACACTATTAAATGCTATTTTTATATTGAAATTTGCTTATATTGAAGTGTCACAGTGACAAACTGAGTGAAAACTTCTTAGGAATGGGGTACTCTGTTTCTGAAAAACAGGAGAGTGCACAGAAAGGTGGATATGGATGTTTGGAGGACTACAACCAGTTGCTGGCTGAGAAAAGAGGAAACCTGGGACAAATTAACAGACCCTTCAATATCCACTGATGCTTTTAACTCCAACTCCTTAAAACCCTTCTTTCTTATTAGGAAGGGAACCAAAAATAAAGAAGGTCTCCACTGAGGTATAGCATTGTTAGATTACCAGTCAAATTACTGTTAAACACCTTTAGTTACACAAAAGGGTAACAGAAAGCCCAGCAATCAAGACATTCTGGCTACACTTTGTCTTTACAAGCAAATCCTTTTGCATAGCATAGTATTTATGATTGTTGGTAGTTGCATATCTAGCTTTGAACACAGGCTGCTCAGTCATCAATAAATTAGACTTTAAAGCCCCTTTTCATGTAGTCTTTAGATGTAACTTTCTAAGTGTCCTTGTCAAAGTAGATGGAATATTTTTGCAAGGACAAAGAAGTATGTAAATTAAAGCATCTTGGATGATCCTCTGGATGTCACTGGGGCTGCATAATTTTTATGCATTTTTCATTCCATTTCAAGCTAAGCGTTATAACATTTCTTTGTAAAAATGCTTAGTTTAATTTTGAATCTATTATTTTCTATTTGGTCAGCACTGTCTACCTTTCTGGGATTTAACATAAAAGCACCTGAAAAAATAATGAAGCCTTTTCTTGAATCTCTGAAATTGTAACACTGCTGAGCAAAGTGGGACAGTGTTTCAATTAGTGTTCTTTTACCAACACAAGTCAAGTAAAGGACAAGGAGATTTTAAAAAACAAAACAGTAAACATGACTATTGCTAATTGGAAAAGGTTATTTGTTGATAACATAAAGATATTCATTAAAGCCTGTGAATAATGCAAACCACTCCTCAAAAATCAGTTTTAACATTCTTCTAACTACTCACCATGAGATTTAGTATGAAACTGTAGGGAATGAAGTACCAATTTTAAATAAAAAACTCAAAATATCATAAACTTAGAAGCTGCAGGGCTCCAAAGACAAATTATGAAAGGGCAGTGCTATCTTACTATCCTATAATAAAATGAAATACTAGCAAACACTGCCAACAGTTTTCATCTCTGTAGAGGTTCAATGAAGACACTGAGTTCTGTTACAAATACAATTTTCTGTCAAAATAATTTTTAGTGGAAAATTTTCACCTCTTCTTTTTCTGCACCCCAGTTTGTGCATAGTTTCACTTCCGAAGGCACAGAAGTATAGACATTGCAATTCTAAACACTGAAAGACAGATGTGAAATGAATTTTCACATTCTAAAGAAATAGAGTGTGGTATCTGGAAGACTAGCAATCCAAAATCATAGAATATCCTCAGTTGGAAAGGGCCCACAAGGATCATCAAAATTCAGCCTGGCCTGGAACACAAGACAACTCCAAAATTCACGCCATGTTCCTGAGAACACTGTCCAAACGCTTCTTGAACACTGTCAGGCTTGATGGTGTGGCCACTTCCCTGGCGAGCCTGTTCCACTGCCCAACCACCCTCTGGGTGAGGAACCTTCTCATAATATCCAACCTAAACATCCTCTGACTCAGCTTCATGCCATTCCCTTGGGTCTTGTCACTGCTCACCAAGAGAAGAGATCAGTGTCTGCCACTCCTCTTCCCCTCACAAGGAAGTTGCAGGCTGCAATGAGGTCTCCTCTCTGTCTCCTCCAGGCTGAACAGACCAAGTGACCTCAGCTGCTCCTCATACGGCTTCCCCTCAAGGCCCTTTGTCATTTTAGTTGCTCTCCTTTGGACCTCTTTAAAAGTTTAATCTCTTTCTTTTATTGTGGCACCCAGAACTTCCCCCAGCACTCAAGATGAGGCCACCCCAGTGTAGAGCAGAGCGGGACAATCCCCTCCCTTGCCCGGCTGGCCATGCTGTGCCTGATGCCCCCCAGGATACGTTTGGCCCTCCTGGCTGCCAGGGCACAATGACTCAGATTCAACTTGCCATCAACCACAACCCCAGATCCTTTTCTGGGGGGTTACTCACCAGTATCTTGTTCCCCAGAACATGGTATGTAAATCCAAGGCTGGATGTAAATACGAAATGTAGAGGAGGTACAAACATAAAGAATTGAAATAGCTCAACTCTCCAGACCATGACTATTTTCCTGTCTTTAAATTGCATTATTTCAGAAATACTGCTAATATGTCTCAGCTTTGTGAGATATCATTGTCTTAAGCTTAATCAGAGAACAATCTATGTCACCCTGTCTGAAAGGTAACTTCCTACTTTATTATGAAATGTGATTTTACCACTGATGCCTGATGGGTTTTTTTTGTCCTTTCTTTTTATACCCTTTTTATACATTTTTATACCCTTTCCCTATACCCTTTTGCTTTCCTTGTATGCCTTACTCTTATACCCTGTATCCTTAGTACTGCATGTTTATGGTTTTGTAGTCTGACATTTAGTTTAGTTTGGGGGTTCTCTGAGGGGGGAAGACAAAACATCTCTATTATCTTAAAACTACAGGCTCCAACCTTGAAGGGTCTGGATTCTGGAACATGTTTTTGAGCTAGGCTATAGTTTCATTTAGGGGGGGAATAGCGGGATAGTTACCTCACTTGTTCAGTTACTCATTGGGGGATTTTAGGTAGATATGCTAATTTGTAAAGCCCATAAAAGTTGTATACGGGGGGTACACTCTCTCTCTTACAGAGGTGTACACCAGGATCTTATTAAACCAAGGTAATACCCTTTTCCTATACTGCTGTGTCTGCTTCTTATTTTTTGCCAGCATTTAAGGCATCAATACTTATTTAATAGTAAAAAGACATTAAGATAGAGGAACTGTGATGGTAACAGTCTCTATTGCCTATCTTGGAAAGCTTATTAAAACTCCTTCTTTTTATTAATGGATTTTGTGTTTGACTATTTCATTTAGAATTGTCAGTGTTTGCAAAAAAATAATAAAAGTAATTATGTGTATTAGGGATAAATAATAACATGGAAGATGAAAGATAGCTGTATTTTCAGTTGAGATGCATTTTATTTAAAAAATTCACAGTACGTTGTACATTATGTTCCTGGCATAATATTTTATCTTCATTTCTAAGGTTTATTTGTGGCTTAAAAATAAATGTAAACTATTGTCTGATGGTTTGCCTACCCCAAAAATGTTGAGACATTTAGCATTAACATTAGTGTGGGGAAAATGTTTTCCATTTCTGGTTATTTAATGTTATAAAATTATTCTGATTTTAGTTATGTATAATTGTTAATAGCAGTTACTCACATGTTTGGAAAATGGCAGCATCATGGTATAGATGATAATAATTACTTTAAGCGTTAGCCATATAAACCTGCGTATATATAAATTTTCAATATTTTCAATATTAATTGAGTTGGAGTAGGCCAAAATTTTATTTCTATTTTGCTAATTTACTTTTTGAATAGAACAATTGAATGTTAATGAAATGAACAATAATTTTCTGCCTGAATTTTGGCTTAATACTGTTTACCACTAAGTTTTAGATCTCATGTTTTTAGATGTTATATTTTTACCAAATCCAGAGCACTCAATGGTACAGATTTAACTGAAAGCATCTAGTCAATTCATAACAGAAACACATAAACCTTGAGACTGAAGAGCTCTCAGATTACCCAAGTACCTCCTGATAGATCACCCAGATTTCCTAAGAAACAGCTACAAATTTACAGATTAATTGCTCCAATATTCTACACAGGCTATAGAAGGTCACATGTCATGATGCCCATCATAATTCTAATAAAGTAATGCCTTAGATGTGATTTTTTTTTTGCTATACTTTTCTCATTAGTAAATACTCTAGAATTGAGTAGCTTAGTGATTCCTATCTTAAATATGTGAATAGATTTTATTTCTTTTTTCCTGTATTATTGTTTGGACTTTCTGCTTTGAGGCTCTATATATTCTTTTATACATTATTATAGTCTAAATAGCTTTGTGCCTAGTTCAATTCCAAAACATCTTTCTAGAAATGAGTACCCAGAATTATATTAAATACTTCAGATGAGATTTCATTAGGCTTTTTTTCACTGATATTCCCTGTTTCAGCTGGAAATACTGATACTGATGTATTGCCTTTTTGACAGCTGAATCAAATTTTTATGTTGCAATTTTGCAGTGATCAATTCATCAATTCAGACTCTTTTCTAAGCATATAGTCAATTTTCTCTTCTTTTGTTTAGTCTCCAAACACAAGCATTATTTTTTTTCATTTTTGCACTGCTTCCCCTTTCTATTCCTCTTGTAACCTCTCTCCAAAATATTTTGTTCTTTTAGTAGTACTCATTACCATATCCTTACTTAGCATACAATTCACTTTTAGTCATCAGTTTTCCTCTGTTAAAATAAGAAATTATTCACAGAATATCCTGAGTTGGGAGGGACCTGCAAGAATCATCAATGTCCAACTCCTGGCTCTGCACAGCACCATCCCTGAGTCACACCTTGTGCGTGCGGGTTCACTTCTTGAACTCTGTCAGGCTTGATGCTGTGACCATTTCCTTGGGGAGCTTGTTCCAGTGCCCAACCACCCTCTGGGTGAAGAACCTTTTTCTAATAGCCAACCTAAAGCTCCCCTGACACAACTTCATGTCATTCCCTTGGGTTCTGTCACTGGTCACCGCAGAGAAAAGATCAGGGTCTGGCCCTCCTCTTCCCATCATGAAGAAGTCATAACTGCAGTGAGGTCTCCCCTCAGTCTCCTCTTCTCCAGGCTGGACAGACCAAGTGACCTTAGCTGCTCTTCATAGGGATCATTTCTGTGGCCTGGTGTTTGACTTGCTCAGTTTACAAATGTTCTCAAGGCCTGCAATTTCAGGTGCCATTCCTTCATGCACAGAGGTAATATAATCATCACAATTTGAGTGCATTAGGACATAGACAAGCACAACCTCAGAGTGAATGAAAGTTCTTGAGCACTTCCCCACCATATTCCTATCCTTCAGGTGCTTGTCTAGTTAGTTTACAAGATAAAGAGTGGTTTATTGCACTTAGAACTAGTTAGGGAGCAATAGATAAACTGTGGGGCATAGGTGCACAGGGGATGAAACTGCATCTGAAGATGGAACATCCTGAAATGTTTCATCCACTTCAAACATGGAAATTTCCATGTTTATGCTTTCATTTCCATTCTACACTTGGCCTCTGCTGATGAAGAAGGTTTCAGTGTCCTTCACAAAGACTTATGTATAACATTTACCTTACTTTTAACACAAAAGTAGATTCTTCTCATTTCCATTGTTACTATCAAAATTCCTCCTTCCCTTACCTTTTCTAGTTGCTTTTTGTCAATATTATTTCTGTCAACAGTGATTCTTAACAATTGTGATATGTTTTGCAAATTTTAATTTGTTATCATTTTAGCAATTCCTATTTCACATATACCTTTGGCTTTAAAGATTTAAGTATTTGTTTTCTTCATTCCTTAAGGCCTATATTCAGCTTATGTGGTGACAGACTAAATAAAAATATCATATAACTACTCAGTTTTTCCTCTATAAAAGATTCCAACTTGAATGAATATTTCTGTATGTGTGAAGTCCACAAAATTATAGATGACTGTAAAAATATTTACACCTTACCAGCACTTCAAACATTTAGTTGAGAAGTTTCCTGTATATTAGGAATGCTCCTCCGTGGGAAGTGTTTGCTTCAGGAAGACAAGCAAAATTATCTGTGGATATCCTTCCTTTCTCCCCCTTTCCCTGAGGCTTTATTGCTAAGAAGGACATCATATGTTATGAAATATCCTTTTTGTCAATTTGGGCATCTGTCTCCGCTTTGTCTCCTCACAACCTCTTGCCCTTCCTCAATCTTTTTGCTTCAAAACAGAATGGGGAGAAGGCTTTGATGCTGTGCTAGAACTATTCAATAACAGCCAAAATACCGTGTGTTATCAATGCTGTTTTAAACACACATGTAAAGCACAGCACCATATGGGCTGCTATGAAGGAAGTGAACTCCATCCAAGACAAACCCAGTAAAAAAGCAGAGAATATCAGTTTTTATTAGGATATAAACTCCTTTCATGCAAGAAAAGATCAGATGAAACATTACCAGAGCATCCTATCAAATAATGAGAAAATAGCTATATGTAACTGAATGCATATGTTTAATGCTCTACAATATCCCTTAAACTTGTCTATAAGTTATACAAAAATGATCAGTGGTAGACTAGATTTTCAAAACCATCTAAAGGCAGTGACTAATTCCAAAGTGTAAAGACTTAAGGAATCTTTAACTTCCTTTAGAAAAAGCAACATATGCGGTTCTGTAATGAAGAATACGATGCAACAGTATGTACCACACAGACCTACTCAGTTATTGTTTCTGAAATCTCTTTTCTGTGGCACTTGTACAACAGTTCTACTCCTTATGGTTTTCCACTGTGAAGCTGTGAAGTGGCAAATCAGGGAGCTTGCATGTACCACTTCATTGACTAGACAAATTACTTTGGTGCTACAAATTCAGCTGGATTATCTGAAAGTTCACATATTTACCACAAGATGTTGAAACTCAGTAAACGTCATAGATTTATAGACTGTTGAGTTACACAATTGGAGAACAACTTCAGCTTCAAATTTATTTTTCAGTCCCATGACCTTTTCTGATGTGGTTATATTTATTCATCTGAGTGTTTCCATTGCATTGCAGTATTTAATTTATGAAAATCTGTGTTTTACCAATTTGTTCTATGCCAAATAATGATTCTGTAGGAGAAACATGACTGAAGAGTAAAAGTAAAACTCAACAAAATCTCGAGATATATTGTTACATATTGTAAATCAGTCTCTTTAAAATCAAAATTCAAAAAGTTCTATGGCATCAATACATTGTGCGTCTACTCACAAAGTGTACTGTTAAAAGAAAAATTTAAGAAAAATTCTATTAGTGAAAAGCTAGACTATTATAAAAATGAAGCTGTATGTACCACTTTCCCCCTTTCCTCTCCTTAAACATGCAAGTGGACTTACGAGAGCAACTGCAAAAGATCAACCAGATGTTTTATCTGTCTCTACAGGTCTTTGATGAACATCAAAGCATAAAAGCCTTTACCAGAGAGATGAAAGATTTAGCTGAAAACATAAGAGATTAACAGTAATTATATCCAATGTGCAAAAAAATTCCAAGACACACAAACAAAGCAGATCTATTTTTTTTCTCAAAGTTATTCTTTTACCCCTCAAGCATTCTATTTTTTTGCTATTCAATAAAGGGACAACATGATATGACAATATGATGAAAGATGGGTAAATATTTATTCATGTGGTGTGAAAATGCCCTTTACAAGCCTAATTTAAACAGTTATCTGAAAGAAATAGTGTTACAAAGAAATACCTAAATTTTCATTATCCAAAATATGAAGTGGGAGAAGTTGGTCTAAAATAAAATTACCTACACATGGTATTGCAGAGCCTTTATCTTCACAGAGTTTTTCAGCGTCTTCACTTTTGTACCCTGCAGATTATGGAAGTATTTATTAGAATACTCAGCAGTTCAGCTAATACAACATTTCATGACATTAACTACATTTTTTTACAGTAAAGCTGTATTCCAACACATAGTTATTTCTGCAAACTGGTTGCATAAATCTTTATGTTTGATCTCACAATCATCCATTTCATGTAGTTCCTCTAACACATTTTACTATATTTCTTTTCTTTCTGAAGAATATTATTTTATATTTCTCCTTTAGTTGTGACCAGTGAATGTTTACTGGTTCTTGTGACAATATTGTCTTTCTTCTCTTCTGCTTCTGCAGCATCTATGCACTCCATGTAGTGAGAGTCTTAAGAAAGTTCAATAATCTTTCTACCCTTCCACAAACTTAAAATACACTTACAATTGAAGCTAAAAATCTCAGTTTTGGTAACAAAAGTAAATGTAGGTATTGTAGATATGTGTTTTAAAGTTGAGAGAATAGCCAGCTAAGAAGAAGAAGAAGAAGACGATGCTGGGCTTTGAGAGCAAGGGAAGAAACATCGATGAATTGCTCTCATACTTCGTGGCCTTTCACCTCACCTTCCACTGACTTTTATAAAACCCTTCTGCCTGCACTTTTTGCCATTACAATCTTTTCATCTTGTGTCATCTAAGAGGAAATATATTAAGGATATGAATTAGCACCCCAAAAGACTCTTTAATTGAACAAATCTATCAAACTTCTGATAGCATAAGGATAAAATGT
>VYZT01027397.1:0-43104 GCA_013400735.1 Pomatostomus ruficeps
AAAAAAACCCCAACAAAAACACAAAGAAAAAATCCCCAAAACACACAAAAAAAAGGAAAAAAATAAAAAAAAGGAAAAAAACCCCAAAAAACAAACAAAAAACCCCCCCCAAAAAACCCAAACACAAAACAAAAAACCAAAAAACCCTGCAAACCAAAAAACCAACAACAAAGAGACCCCAAAAAACAACAAAAAAAAACCCCATGGAAAACAAAACCAAACCAAAACAAAAAAACCCAAAANAAGAAAAAAACCTCAAAAAAACAACAAAAAACCCAACAACAAAAAACACCAAAACCACAAAACCAAAAAAAGCCAAAAAAGAAAACCCCTCCAAAAAAAACCCAAAAAACCCAAGAAAACAAAAAACAAGAAAACCCAAAACACAAAACAAACCAGAAACCCCCAAAAAACAAATTAAAAACCCAAAAAACAAAAAAAAAACCCGGAAAAAACACAGAAAAATACCCCAAAAAAACAAAACAAACCAAACCAAACAAACAAAACCAAACAAAACCAAAAAAAAAACCCCTAAAAAAAAAAAAACCCCAGAAAAACCCCAAAACGCCACAAAAACCGCAGAAAAATGCAATTCTGCATCAGCTCCAAGCCTCAGGAGGTGACAGAGTTTGGAGCTGCGTTACCTGCAGGGGTCTCTTGCTGAGGAGCTGCTGCTGCTGCTGGCTTGGATTTCTTTGATTTCTGAAACAACACAAGCAGAAAGCTGGGAATGGACTGCAAAAATATAAAATTCACGTTTGAAATCAGCACATTTTTGTGTCTTACCCAGTTCCTCCCACGTTTTTTTGTGTTATTTCTGCGTGGAAAAATTAATATTCTCGGGAACCTCTGGCAGGACAAAATTGGATTTATTTGGGTTCAATATTTGGGTTTTTATACTCTGCATCACATGATAATCTGAACTCACCCAGCAGGGCAGTAAATTGAAGATTAATAAGATATAATTAACTGTAATCAATGAAGATATCCACTGAATTTTGTTCAGTCCATAAAAAAATCCCTCCTGGGTCCCCGTGAATAACCGGACCCTCTGCTGCAGGATTGCTTGGCAAGAAAAGATGCAAAAATTAATTCAAATTTTACAAAAGCATCCGTGCTGCAGATTTTTAAAATTAATTTACGTTTGGCCAGATTAAAAACCACAGAAAAAACCTGCAAAAATCCTGTTATTGGCTTTGATTAAATAAATAAATGCCAAGCTGAGAAAGAAAAATGCATTGAAGAGTTATTCGAGACAGCTGCAAGGAAAACGAATATATTAACGAATATATTTCATTTATTAATGAATATTTTTCATTCTGTTCAAAGAATCAGAACCTCTGCTGTGAAGAAAAAGGATTAAAAATCGAGGGGAAAAAATGCAGCTCCACAGCCGGGCCAGGAGGTGGTGGCAGAGGAATGGTTCGGGAAGGCCCCGGCCCTGCAGGGCATTCCCGCGCTTTTATTTCGTTAAATACTGTGTTCATATTTTAGATTATTTTAATTTTTGATTATTTAGCAGGAATACAGCTGCATCTTCTCGATGTTCTCCCTCACGGGGATGCGGGAAAGGAGTTTGTGCAACAAACACGGGGAAGGGAGGGCAGGAGGAAATGGGCACAGCAGGGCCAGCAAACTGGGAATTGGGCTCTGCCACCGGGCCTGGGGATCCTGATGCCTTAAAGTTGGTAAAAATAAGAAGTAGACATGGAAATGTAGGGAAAAAATGGGATTATTTGGGTTTAATGGGATTCTGGATGCACAACTCGTCACAGGCGGGAACAGCCGAGCGGCGCCCCCCGGGTACAATTTTAAGGACCACACAAATCAGCAGATTTACCTAAAATCCCCAATTAGAAACGGAACAAATGAGGTAATTATCCCCTATTCTAATTACTGCCCTTCTAGTTTAAAAAATATATCCCAGAGAGGAGGCTCCGTGCAAGGTTGGAGCCTCTGGTTTGGGATGTTTCGTCTGCTCCCCTCAGAGAAGCCCCAAGCTGAGCTCAATCTCAGCCTCCATATGTAGGGCTGAGGGACAAGGAGTGTTTGTGAGGGGGACAAAGAAAGAAAAAGGGGATAAAAATGTATAAAAAGGGGATAAAAATGGATAAAAAGGGGATAAAAGACAAAAAACCATCAGTGTCACTCCCTGGATGGAGCTGCCGGGTCACCACCGCAGGCCGGAATGCGAGAGGCCGCTGAGAGATTTGCAAATCCTGCCCTGCAATTCCCTCAGAACCAAATAAACATTTGCATTTCCCCACAGGACCGAGCCCTACGAGCAGGGCACAGCGTCCCCGTGTCACCCTAAAAGCCGTGCATCAGCTTTCAGATTATTAAAAATTATTTAACCCGAAGTTGCAAGTGGTTTGGTAAGGCCCCATTCCCAAAAAACTGCAATCCAAACCACTGCTTTTGGGGCTGAGCACTCATCTGCAATATGTATATAAATTTATTTTTTTCCAAACTTTTAACTACCAAGTACTGAGGGGAAAAAGACCAGAAAAAACTCATGTGAATGGACACCGTGAGATTGTCACTGTTAGGCCAGAATATGCCATGCAAGGATTATGAATATCAGCAGGATTTTCATGGAAAACCATCCTTTTGATGGATTTTGATGCTCCCTGAAGAAATTCTTCCAGCTGCATAAAGATCAGCAAATCTAAGAGCAGATGCACCGCAGCCAAGAATTCTTCCAATTTTATATTAAATAATGTATAAAAATCTTACCTTTTCTAATTTACTTTTAAGCCGTCTCTCCTCCATCCTTTTCTTCAGGATTTCCACATCTTCTTTGTTACCGTTGAGGACAATCACATCTTCCTCTTGAAAGGGAACACCACACTTCATAAAAAAAAAAAATGGACAAAATCACATATTTATTTCTCTGTCTTCTATAATCAACACTCTGAACTAATCCTTCTTTTTTTTCATGGAAAAAAAAATCATCCCTTAGTGTATTTTTAGTTCATGGGTTCCCTGTTTTACTGGCATAAAAGTAAAATATTCCTAATTAGAACCTACTCGATTTATTGAAGTTAAAACCCAAAAAAGTGCTTTCAGATTTTTAGGGATGAACGCATTTGAGGAAGACCTTGATGCTGCAGAATTTGGTTTTTCAAGTTAGTGAGATAAGAAACGACAACACAAAATTATTATTATTATTATTATTATTATTCTATGGGGGAAAAAGGATCATAAAAGCAGAATAATTCCTTCCTCTTGCCCTGCTGCCCCACTGGGCTGTATCACAGAGACCGTGCCCTTATCTGATTGATCAAACACTCCCAAATTTCCAGCTCCTTTCACCAATTAATCTGGATAATGGCTGTAATGGGCTCTGTGCACTTCACATTCGTTTCATGCTCCAAGGCCCAGATGTTTCCCTGTGCAATTTGCAGTCATTTGCTGCACCAGCACACGGACCCTGATGTTTTCTTCTCTCAGGTCTCAATTTGCTTTTTTTAAGGTTTTTTTTCTTTTTTTTTTCCGGGGTTGGTTGGTTTTATTTTGGTTTTTTGGGTTTTTTTTTTTTGTTTTGTTTTTTTTTTTTTTTTTTGTTTTTTTCTTTTTTTTTTGTTTTGGTTTTTGCTTTTTTCTTTTTTTTTTTTAAATTTTGTTAAATGCCAATCTGCACGATTTAATTTCTAATCCTGCCTCTGCCATTACCCCTCTCGTTCCAAACAAATGTTCAGAAAGGTTACTCCTGTGTTCGCAGGAGGAATTAAACAAATGAGAGGCTCAAAAATGAACCTGAACCTGAGGCTGGGAGGAGAAAAAAGTGTCAGAGAGGCACAGGAGGGCACCAGGAGCAGAATAAAACCCACAAGAAATGGGGAAATAACCCCCATTTTTCCATTTCTACTCCACGAGAAATCCCAGCCTGGTGTGATCTCACACAAAATCAAGAATTTCACTCTGAAATCCACTCCAAAGCAGCCCCAAAAATTCAATTTTAGCGGGGTGTTTCCTAATATGAATTTTTCCAAACATATTTTTGTCAGGAGAATCTGATTTCAATAAATGCTGTTTTTTGGAAGAGCAAGCAAAGCCAGGTTCCCCATCTGGAAAACACAGGTGGAACTGCTCAAAACTGAAAAGAATTTACAAAAACCAGGGAAATGGAGACTCTTCTCCTGCCATTCCCTGGAAAAGATCATTTTCTGCCATGACAACATTGGATTATGTCAGGAACCATCCTTCCAACCATCCTTTAAGCACAGGAAATTATAGGGAATAGAAACATCTCCAGATTCCCAGGTTTCCTGGAGTAAAATCTGGTTTTGCATCGCACACGTGCATCCAACGTCAGCTCTGCCGGATGCGACCAAAATCAGATTTTGTAAAAACCCCGTGCAACAAAAAAAGGAAGATTTTTTATATCTCAGCGTTTTAATAACGAGACAAAAAGCAGAAAGAAAATTCTGGTTTGCAAATCCCGATGTTTGCTCCTTCAGATGTTTGTTTTATGATATCACAGGGGCTCCTTCGCTGTATCTTGTTTATTTTGGGACTTTTAAATATATATAAAAGTTCTTGGTGCAGCTCTTAGCACCTTGAATAAAGGACATTTCGAAATGAGACAATTCTTACCTTTCTTAAGGAATAAAACACAGGTTTTTTAAAGGAATAACGAACTCTTAATTTGATTTCCTGCATTCTAGAGTTCACAATTTTTTATGTTCCGGCTGCCTAAGCCAAGAGCCAGTTAAAACGTTATTAATCATTATTTCTTGTAAACTCCACCGACACATTGATTTTTTTTTTTTAACAGCATCTAAAATGTAGTTCTGTGCATGACTGCTCCAGACATAACACAAATAAACAACGTGAAAACACATTTTCTTATCTAAATGTTTACACCAGTGTTAAATTTAATGTCCTTGAGCCTAAAATCCGAGATTATTTTGTACCTGCAATGGGTCAGAGGGTAAAGGACAACTTGGGAGCAGTGGAAATTTCCCACCTCCCGAGCCACAGAATGTGAATTTTCTCTCAGGAGCTGCAGCATCAAAACCAGCCCAAAAAAAGTCTCACTTTCCAGAATTTCCCCTAAAATCAGTGATTATTTTGTACCTGCAATGGGTCAGAGGGTAAAGGACAACTTGGGAGCAGTGGAAATTTCCCACCTCCCGAGCCACAGAATGTGAATTTTCTCTCAGGAGCTGCAGCATCAGAACCAGCCCAAAAAAAGTCTCAATTCCCAGAATTTCCCTTAAAATCAGTGATAATTTTCTACCTTTTGTACCTGCCCAGTGCCTTAACTTACTCCAAGGTTTTCCCTCTATTTATTTCTGACCAACCTCCGCGGGATTTTCGCCCTGCTGCTCATTTTACACAGATTTCTACAATTTCACCCTTGTTTGTTTGTCTAAAAGTTACATTTTTAAGGGTTGGGAGTCTTACACAACTTGGTGGTTTCTTCATGTCAGGGTTACAAACACGGTTTACAATTTACCCCTTAATTCTTTCCCTAATTTACCCCTTTTTTTGCTATTTTACCCCTTAATTCTTTCCCTAATTTACCCCTTCTTTTGCTATTTTACCCCTCAATTTTTTGTTAATTTACCCCTTCGTTTGCGAACTTACCCCTTAATTCTTTCCCTATTTCCCCCCTTAATTCTTTCCCTAATTTACCCCTTTTTTGCTAACTTGCCCCTTAATTCTTTCACTAATTTACCCCTTAATTTTTTCCACTACTTTACCCCTTCTTTTGCTATTTTACCCCTTAATTCTTCCCCTAATTTATCCCTTAATTCTTTCCCCAATTCACCCCTTCTTTCCCTAATTCAACCCTTAATTCTTTCCCTAATTTACCCCTCCTTTTGCTATCTTACCCCTTAATTCTTTCCCTAATTTCCCTCTTAATTCTTCCCCTAATTTACCCCTTAATTTTTTCCCCTAATTTGCCCCTTCTTTTGCTAATTTACCCCTTAACTCTCTCCCCAATTCACCCCTTAATTCTTTCCCTAATTTCCCCCTTCTTTTGCTAATTTACCCCTCAATTTTTTGTTAATTTACCCCTTCTTTTGCTATTTTACCCCTTAACTCTTTCCCTAATTTCCCCCTTCTTTTGCTAACTTACCCCTTAGCTCTTTCCCTAATTTACCCCGTTTTTTGCTAACTTACCCCTTAATTCTTCCCCTAATTTACCTTGTAATTCTTCCCCTAATTTACCCCTTAATTTTTCCCCCTAATTTACCCCTTCTTTAGCTAATTTACCCCTTAATCCTTTCCCCAATTCACCCCTTAATTCTTTCCCTAATTTCCCCCTTCTTTCCCTAGTTTCCCCTTAATTTTTTCCTTAATACACTGTTTCTTTTGCTATTTTACCCCTTCTTTCCCCAATTCCTTCCCTAATTTCCCCCTTCTTTCCCTAGTTTCCCCTTAATTTTTTCCTTAATACACTGTTTCTTTTGCTATTTTACCCCTTCTTTCCCCAATTCCTTCCCTAATTTCCCCCTTCTTTCCCTAGTTTCCCCTTAATTTTTTCCTTAATTCACTGTTTCTTTTGCTATTTTACCCCTTCTTTCCCCAATTCCTTCCCTAATTTCCCCCTTCTTTTGCTAATTTACCCCTTACTTCTTTTGCTAATTTACCTCTTCTTTCCCTAATTCACCGCTTAATTCTTTCCCTAATTTCCCCCTTAATTCTTCCCCTAATTCACCCCTTAATTTTTTCCCTAATTTACCCCTTCTTTTGCTATCTTACCCCTTAATTCTTTCCCTAATTTACCCCTTAATTCTTTCCCTAATTTCCCCTTAATTTTTTCCTTAATTCACTGTTTCTTTCGCTATTTTACCCCTTAATTCTTTCCCCTTAATTCTTTCCCTAATTTATCCCTCCTTTTGCTAACTTCCCCCTTAATTTTTTCCCTAATTTCCCCCTTCTTTCCCTAATTTCCCCCTTAATTATTTCCTAATTCACCCCGGAATCCTCTCGCTGACTCACGCCAAGGCGCTCATCCCAAGGCAGCTCCAAGGACACTTTTCTTTTCTTTTCTCCCCCAGTTTCCCAGCCACTGCAGCAGCAGCAATTCCCGGCTGGAATTCCCGGCTCCGAGCTGGAAAGTTTCGGCAGGCGAAGAGTTAAGGGCAGGGGGAGGAGGAGGAGGAGGAAAAAGAGGAGGAGGAAAAGGAGGAGGAGGAAAAAGAGGAGGAGGAGGAGGAGGAGGAAGAGGAGGAGGGAGTTCCCAGTGCTCCCAGTGCTCCCAGTTTTCCCAGCCGGGCGCTGGCACAGCTTAAAAACTCGGGAAGGCAGGGATTACCCAGGAATTATTCGCCATCCTCGGCAGCTTTGCCAGCCCCATTCCAGCCTTTTCCAGCGGGCTGAGGCGGGCAATTCCTGCGGGATAAACCTGGGGAAAGCTCCCGTTTAATGGTTAACCCGGCAGCGGGATGGGCGCCAGCGGCTCCCGTGAAGGACAATGAGCGCCGGGATTTATCTTTATTATTATGATGCTGCCGTCTCCTGGCTAATTCTGGACGAGGTAAGGCTGCGGCAATCGCGTGGCAGCATTTAATTGATTTTTTTTTTATTTTTCCCTTTCGATTTCACTCGGGAACCACTCAAATCTGCAGCGAGATTAATGATTTTTTCCCCCTTCTTTAGTCGCGGATGCACAGGACTCCCACCTTAATATTTAATTGTATTATAAAAATATTTATCCAACTTCATTATTATTTTTTTTTTTACAGCCCTGGAACTTAGGGGTTGAAATCGCTCTCACGGGGTTTGTTTTAAATTACGAGGTCAAATACACAAGGGGAAAAAAAATAACAGGAAAAAATAGCACTAAAAAGCCATAAATTTGTTGAATATGTAGCAATAAATTCTAATGCGGTGTTTTTAAAGTAAGAGTGGTGTAAATAACTGGGTTTGATGGAGAAATGTTTGTACTCAATGTTTTTCAACATCCAGGAGCAGACTCCATATCCTGACCCCCTTTGAAACAAAAAACAATGGGAAAAGCACTTAAAAGCAGTGATTTTAACATTTTTAAAGGATTTAATTAGCCCTCCTCTGCATAATATGCCTGCCTGCATAAACACCTTTCAAACAAAAAAAAAAAATCAGATACAAAAAGAGTCAAAATAAGTATTTAATGCTTTTTCAGCATTAAGCATTCCCAAATCGTTTGTCTCACTAAATTACGAGGTCACAGGCAGGAAACTTTAATCTAAACTTTAATACCAGGCGAATGCAAAGAGCAAGGAGGAAATAAATAGAATATTTCGAGGTGCAGCCCTAAATGCAGTCAGCTTGACATTTCACAGCCTTGAAAGCGTCCAGAAAGGTGCTTGAAAACCCCAATTTTTAAAATTTTTTCCCCCCAAGAACGTCACGTGCTGCTCGCAGGATTTTTAAAAATTAATACAACTTGCAGATGTAGAAAAATTGTGCACAAAATGCTGAGTTTCGGGGAGGTTCTGCTAAGAAAAAATACCTATCGTGGCGCTCTTGCATAATAAGACTCAAGGGCAAGATAGTCCCAGGCTGGGTTGTTGGACAGAGCAAATTTCCAGCAGGATCTGCAGCTCCTCAAGGGCAGCAGGAAATCAGAATAATCCTTGCCAGCGCGCAGGGCTGAGAGGATCCTGCTGAACGCCGAATTTCATCTGCACTGCTGCAATCCCAGCTCGGAATCTGCTCCGACACTCCCCAAAAATCACTGTTTTTCATCCCCCTCGAGGCTGAAATGTCAAATTGGGTTGCTGCATCCTTCAGCCCGTTTTCAGAAATGTGTTAACCCTGGAGAGGAATTGCTGCCTGATCCTGGGGTGCTGGTGCACTTTGCTGCTGCCATAAAAACACAATTCCTAGATGTCCCACAGCCCAGTCGGAAAAAATCCATAATAAACACTTAACAGCCCGAAACAGCCCCGGCAGCTATTACTTGAAGGGTCATAAAAATTCAAGTGGATGAAACAAGCTTGGCTCCCTGGAATTACGCTCTGCAACCCGTCCAAAGTGTATTTAAGGCAAAAAAAAAAACCTCATTCTGGATAGATTCAGAGAATATTCCCAGTTGGAAAGGATCCACGAGATCATTGAGTCCGAATCTCGAGTAAATGATCTGTACAGGGCCACCAAAATCCTGGTGTTTGTTTGATATTTAATCAGGTATAAAATGCCAAATATTTCTATAGCTGCCTGCTGTAATTCTGACATTCAGAATGAACCTTCCCTGTGACATTCAGAGGAATCTCAATGCTCCTGCTGCAGTTATTCCCTCAGAATAATGAGTTTGTCCAAGTCCAGCTCCCCAAAAATCGGGGTTTGCCCAATTCCAGCCCCCGGGTATGTGATGGTCCTCACAGAACCACCCCCCAGGGGCTCTGGCAAGTGGATTTAAGGATGAAAAACAAAACCTGCCAAGCACCCTCATTCTGGACAGATTCAGAGAATATTCCCAGTTGGAAAAGATCCACAAGGGTCATTGAGTCCAAATCTCAAGTAAATGATCTGTACAGGGCCTGAACCCGAAATCCTGGTGTTGTTTTATATTTAATCAGGTATAAAATCCCAAATATTTCTACAGCTGCCTGCTGTAATTCTGACATTCAGAATGAACCTTCCCTGTGACATTCAGAGGAATCTCAATGCTCCTCCTGCAGTTATTCCCTCAGAATAATGAGTTTGTCTGAGTCCAGCTCCTCAAAAATTGGGGTTTGCCCAATTCCAGCCCCTGGGTACGTGCTGGTCCTCACCTGCCTGCTCTGGCACAGGACACAGCACAGATAAATTCCATTTTTCCTGCACAACTCCTGCTTTTTTCACCTTGCAGCGGCACCCGCGGGCTCCTGCTCCCCGCTCGACACCCAAAGGGTGACGCGGACCGGATTTGCCGCGGCTCTCGGCTCCGACGGACGCGACGCTCCCGTCGCCGGTGTTTACCCGGTGAATGGATCCCTGAGGAGCTCCGAGGCACAAAATATTCTCCCGGGAGCCCAGTTCCTCGTGTTTTCCTCCCAGCTGCTGAGGGAACATCCCGGGAAAATGGCCGAGCCCTCCACCTAACGGAGCTGCCCTTTCCGGAATGCCCCGTGGGAAAGAGGCGCTTTGCCAGCAGGAGATCCCGTGCACGCCAGTAAGGACCACGAGATAAATACAATTTTTTCCCCAACAGCCTAAAAAAATCTTAAAAATTTGGTAATATGAAGTATCCATTCCCGTAGTTCAATTTCTGTTCTTAATGCTTTTTCAATTTTTTACCACATTGCTGCTTTAACTGCAATGCCCTCTGTATTTTCAATAAATTTTCAAGCTTTTAAAGGAGTTAATGATTTTTGATTGAAAAGAAGTATTTTCCACTTCTTTCTAATGACAACCTCGAGCCTTCTTACCACAACAGCATTCCTAGGATGAAACTACCCTCGTAAAAATCTAATTTTTCTCTCTGTAAAGCCAAATACTTCATGATTTTGACAGCTGCAAAGTGTAAAATATTTCAAGGTGAAAAGCAAATTTTGTCTTAAAAAATCACCGAACGAAAGAAGACAAAATTAATTACCTTTCAAATAAAATGAAAATCTTTTAAAGTTGAACTATTAAGCTTAATGGCAGTTGATGGACTTTCTCCTTGGCATTTTCTCTAGGAATTTTGAGTCCAAATGCTTCAAGGATAAAGATTTCATGTGAATGCCGTGGGATTCAGGACTCTGCTGCACTCTCTGACTGTTCAGCAAGGTAAAGGTAAGGAAAAAACCCCAGTGGAAAAATTCCTGTGCCAATACTGCTGTAAATTGGTTCTCTCTGAATGGCAGTTGCGTCCTCGCCTCAGGGTACGCACACAGGCTAAAAATAAGAATCGAGCGCTGTCCCCTTGTCCAGTTTTCCAAGGCACTAATACAAAGATGTCAGAGGGAAAAAAAAAAAAAAAATAAAAAATCTCAGAGTCAGAAACATTCGTTTACTTTATAAGGACAAAACCCAGCGTATTTTGCGGATTACGTTTTAGCCTCTTCCTTCTGTTTATTTAATAAATTTTCTGTTGATTTAATTTACTGAATCCTGATCCTCTGGCGGAACTTCGGGTTTCCCAGGCCTCGAGGAGATCTCAGCAGCAGCTGCTCCTCCTCAGCACTCAGAGCAAACTCCCACCTGATGGGCTGAGCCCCCCCTGGTCCAGCAGGGAAGAATTCCAAGCCATTTCGGGATCTTTTGTATCATTTTGAGATAAGTTTGTCCTCACAAAATTTCTGTGAGTTCCATTCCCATGGGCTGAGCAGCACTACCATGGCATCTCTTCTAAAAAAAAGCACAGAAAGGTTCTTTCCCTCCATCTCACTTTTCCTTTCAGATAATCTGAATGTTTAATTGGACTACGATGAGAAGGCAGGAGCTGGGAAATAAAAGATGAAGCCCCTCCATGCAAAGAAATTGAGATTTTTAGCGTGTCTTGCTGTCTGCATGTTCATCTACACCTTCATCTACCTAAAGGTTCCCCTTTACGAAGAGCCGAACGACCAAAAATTCCGCGTCAAGAAGGCCGAGTGCGGCTTTTACCCGGACGAACTCTGCTCGGCTCTTTTCGTGGGGAAACCCGCAGCCTTTAAAATCGGCAACTTTTGCCAGCACTTCTACCAGCCCAAACCGCTCAGCTGCGTCCAGACTCCCTGCAACTGCTCCGCGCTCCTGAAAACTCTGCATTTCATCACCAGGCCGCTGTCGGACGAGGAGGGGAATTTCTCCTTGGCCTACATCATCACAATTCACAAGGAGCTGGAGATGTTCGTCAGGCTGCTGCGGGCTATTTACATGCCTCAGAATATTTACTGCGTCCACATCGACGAGAAGTCGCCCGGAGATTACAAAACCGCCGTGCAGAACATCGTCGGCTGCTTCGAGAACGTTTTTATCGCCTCGAAAAGAGAGCGCGTCGTTTACGCGGGGTTCTCGAGGCTCCAAGCCGACATTAACTGCATGAGGGACCTCGTTAATTCCAAAACTCCGTGGAATTACGTTATCAACCTGTGCGGCCAAGACTACCCGCTGAAAACGAATCGGGAAATCATCCGATACATCAGAAGCAAGTGGAACGGCAAAAACATCACTCCGGGGATAGTCCAACCGCTTCACGTGAAGCACAGGACGCAGGTGAGCTACAGGGAGTACGTGCACTCGGGAGTGCCCTACGTGTACCCGGCCAAGAGGAGGAAAGCTCAGCCCCCCTACAACCTGACCCTGTATTTCGGCAGCGCCTACTACGTGCTCAGCCGCGCCTTCGCCGCCTTCGCGCTGAGCGACGCCCGCGCCACCGCGCTGCTCCAGTGGTCCCGCGACACCTACAGCCCTGACGAGCACTTCTGGGTCACCCTCAACCGCCTGCCCGGTAAGGATTTGTCGTTTCTGCCAGAAATAACCTCAGCAGGGAGAGCCTTCGAGCACAGAATCGCAGAAATAAATTCATTTCTTCAGCCAAAAAGTCACGTCTGCTGGCTGAGAAGCAAAGCTTGGTTCCAGGGAAGTGCTGCTTCTTGAATAGATTTTTGATTTTCCATCGAGAAAATGCTGGTTAAAAAGATTTTTTTTTGCTGCATGAAGGCTTTTGCTCAATAAAGATATTTCCAAATAAATACATAATCTGACCACAGTGCGAATTTCCCCTGTAATAAGCAGAAAAGAATCTTATTTTTTTGTTTTTTGGTTTTTTTAAAAGATGCTCCAGGGGCTACACCCAACGCAGGCTGGCAAGGAGACCTAAGAGCCATCAAGTGGAAAGATCAAGAAGGATCCTCACACAAAGGCTGCAAAGGTAACGCGAATTTCGATCGTGAGCTTAAATTTGATTCGCTGATGAGCGTTAATTGGTGATTCCATATTATTTCAACCAGCTATTAGATTTGCCTCAGTGGTCATATAGAATTTATTTTGGAAATAAAAAAACAAGGCGCCCTATGAATTACTGCACTATGTCCAATTAAAGAGCTTCTGAGAGATATATTAACAAATATATTACATATTTTATATAATAAAATATTGATATTTTATATATTTTGAGATGATACGCTGACAACCCTTCCCTCAGCCCCTAATTACCAACGCACTAATTTGACTGATCAGTTGTCAGCGGAGGGGCTTTGCCTGCTGAGGATATTTGCCAGGTAATTCCATCAACATTGGGTTAAATCCCTTCAATTTGAGCACTAAAAAAAAAAAGAACAGTGCTGACCAAATGTCTCTTTATGTAAAACATAAACCCGACTCCTTGGCTTTATAATACTTTAGTGTTATCCTCCAGCTCGATTTCCACGATGCTCTAGCAGGAAACAAAAAGTGAAAAAAACTCTTTTATAAAAATGCTTCCGTTCATTTTCCCGCTGCTGCCACCCCGTTTGTCCCCGCAGGTCACTACGTCAGAGACATCTGCGTCTACGGCCTGGGGGACCTGCAGTGGATCATTGAGTCCCCTCACTTGTTCGCCAACAAATTCGAGCCGGCCCGGAGCCCGCTGGCGCTGGAGTGCCTGGAGCGGCGGCTGCGGCTCAAGGCGCTGCGCCAGGCGCGGGTGCCCGTGGAGCGGCACTGGCGCCTGCAGGAGCGCAGCCACTTCAGCCTCAGGCTTGAGCTGTGAGCCCAGTCCTGCTCAGGATCCCGGAGCAAACCCGGACACGGCCCCGGATTTCACGCTGAGGGTAAAGCACAACCCTCTGCTGGCGGAGAAATCGACGGGTTTGATTCATCCCGGCGGGTGATGGGTTAATTCCCAAGGAATGGCCGAAGCGGCGCTGAAGTTCATAATCCATTAAGTGACTGATTGAGCTGGAGAAGTCAAAATTCCCTCCTGCTCACAGCCAAAGCACGAGCAACCGGCACGAAAACGATAAAAGGGAAGCGGTGCCCGAGCGAAGGTAAAATACGGAGAAATAACGAATTCTAAAGTCACGGCCTGAATGGCTTAGGAAATATTTTAAATAATGAAAGTTCACATGAAAATTTCCGAGCTTCTGCAGCCAGTTCCTGACACAGTCCATGCCACCGGGGGGGTTGGGTTTGTTTTTATTTCCCCGGGCCAGCTGCATCCCTAATTTCATTGCGTAGCATGGCAACTTCGCTGCTGCCCTGCCCAGGCTCAGATCCTGCAGCACAGGTTTGTCTCTGAATCCCTGTTCTGAGAGTGCAGGAGTTCAGAAAACAGGGAAAATTTGAGGCCAGTTACAGCAAAACTGAAAAAAAAGGCCATTTTCCAATCATTTTCCCATCCCACTGAGGGAAGCGAACAGCCTGCAGCAAGTGCAGCCACGCCTGGCAGGGACCAGGACAACTCACTTGATTAAAAACTACAACTGAGAAATAAAAGAAATAAAAATCCATTTTAAAAAGGAGCAATTTCAATGCGATCTTTGTTGTGCGCCCAAAACACCCCTGAGTTTTTACAAGAAAATCGGCTACTACAAATGAGAAATAAAAGAAATAAAAATCCATTTTAAAAAGGAGCAATTTCAATGCGATCTTTGTTGTGCGCCCAAAACACCCCTGAGTTTTTACAAGGCTGCAGATTGAGCCTGTCCCCCCCAAAAAATCAAAGTTTCTCGTTGCAAACTTATTCCCAGGTTGCTGGAACTTTACTCCTCATTTTCCCACACGAGTTTTCTTGGAAACATCATTTCTCGCAGATGAACTTTAACCCAAACCAAGGCCATCTGGTCCCTATTTATTTACAAATTCAACCCCTGTTTCGTGGATAATCCAGGACTTATCTTGTAGCCAAATACTGCTGGAGATATATTTTTTTTTTACGGAGGGAAACGAAGCTGAAAAAGGAAAGGAAAATAAAAGCCGTGCCCGTGTTCACGCTGAGAGTCTCTCTCCAAACCGTTTCTGCAGCTAATGGGTTTCTGGCATGTATTAATCATAGAAATATTCATAATTAATTTCTCTCCAGGCCGCTGCAGGGCACTGCCAGCGTTTTAGCCACCCCGTGATGTCTTTTAAAACGGGAGTGGGACGTTCCTTGGTGCCATCGCTGTGGCAAATCCAGGCTCCAGCCTCCACGCAGAACGACTGCTGTGCATCACTTCCAAATGGAATTAAAATTAAAAATTCAACAGCGAGGCACTGCGTGACACGGGCTCCTTTTGTGGAAATGGAACCAGGCTAAAACCCCTGCACAAAATTACAATTTTGCTCCGACTTTGCCCCTGTCAACCTAGGGAAATCTTTGAAGCATGACTTCACTTAAAGGATTTTGTATTTGGAACAAAATTGTAGGAAAATCATCATTAAACCATTCACAATTCATTATTCTGATTACCACGGCCACATCACCTCCTTGAAACACACAAGAAAAGCTTTCAACTTTTCAACTCCGTGCTATTAAGAGTTAATTAATCCCAACTTTTAGACCTCAGCAAATGTTTGCTGATTTTGGTGCCCCGAGAGCAGAAAGTGCCCCCGTTCCTGGCACCCCTGCCACGTGCAGAACTCCTGTTCAAAGAAGCTTTTCTACCCAAATTAAACAGGGCATGAAGTGTTTGCTGTGGCACAGGGCACTGCGTGTGTAATCAGCTGCAGACAGGGCCAAAATAAACTTTGGAGTGATACAAGAAATAACATTTAAAATGTAATCTCGTCCTTCAGCTTTCAAAGTGACTCCCGGGAGGATTTTCACCACCAATCCCGTAACCTCCAGCCCGTCTCCGAACCACTTTTAGCAAATTTTTACATCAGGAACTTCTCAGGGAGTCAGATTCCAAATTAAAGCATCGTTGCTGTCAAACAGCAGACACCGAAAAACTGCCCAGGCAAGAACCTGGAGAGCAAAAAATCCCAAACATTTGGACACCACCAAAATCCACAGATCACCAGAATTAGAATCACCAACATCCCAGCAGGTACAAAAAGAGGGAGTAGGGACAGCCTTGCTCGTTGGTTCTTTTCCTTTTAGGCTGCTGAGAATTTTAGGCTTTAGGAGGATTCATTTTAGGCTGCTGGAGAATTCAACCCCTCGCTCCAAAGTAAAAGTTTTAAACTAAGAGATCCCATCACCAAAAATTCTTCCTGAGGAACAGGAAGGAGCAGGAATCCTGATCTGCAGAGCTGCTGCTACAGAATCCACATCTGGAAGCAGAGCTGTTTCTCTTCCCGCTGACTGGAATGTGACTAAGTCACATTTTAGCATGTGACAGCGCCGAGAGTCTGAATTTCCCCTTCTTGCTGATCAAAAAAAGCTCAAAAACACGGCTCAGACAAAACCCACTTTTGTCTAAAAAGGTGTGACAAGATGTATCTGCACTCCAGACAAAAGCTCTTTTCCAACTCTTTCAAGTCCAAGCAGAAGCTACAAAATTTATCCCCAGCCTGCTCTCCAACTTCAACCAGCACGAAAAAACTCCTCATTTCTCTTTCAACAAATCTTTGAAACCCAGGAAGTTTTAAATCTTGGCAGGAGAGTTCAAAGGATTTACCCCTGAGGCAACGAGAGACAAATCTCTCAACACTGCTCCAGTGTCTGGCTGCTGCTTTTTGCCTTTGGGTTGTGACATGTGAATGTTTGTTCTCAAGGGGAACAGGATCAGAACACACCCCAAAAATCAATTAATTAATCGATTCTCTCAGCTGGTTCCCCGTTGTCTTTGTGCACCAAAATCCACTGATGAGAAATGACAGACTCAAGATTTTATTTAATTATTTCTAGAAGAATCTTTCTGGAATATTGGGAAGGATTTCCAGCTGAAAAACCCAGAAAATGTGGGATTAATTTCATTTTTATAAGATCGTGAGTCTGGCCAAACCGTGGACAAAACATCCCATTCCTGCATCTATCCATCAACAAAAATTTAGATGCAAAACAAACAAAAAACCCTCATTAAAAATAAATTAATCTCTGCCAAGAGGAAAACGAAGCCATTAGGACAGAACAAAACAAGCACTGAAAGCAGCACCACGAGAATAAATTTTATAGCACCCAAAAATTTACTAAGAGAGAAGTTTTTCCTGCACTTTTCCAGGTCTTGTTGAATAGAAATTCACTGCTTTATCCAATATCCAATTATCTAATTATTATCCAAAAATAAGTGTGGCAACGCTCACCAAAAAATCTTCCTGATACTGAAAGTGAAATTTTATCGCTGTCCTTAGACAAAGAAACCTGTTCAATGGAATGAAGTCAGTTTTTTCTACAATAATTCATGGAGCTGCTGAAAATTCTAGAAAGTTGAGAATTGAAATTGAAATTGAGTTGAAAAATAAATAAAAAAAAAAGCAACACCCAATGTCCTTTAAAAATAAGTGACCTGAAAATGCAAACAGTTTAAACAGAGCACAGATATTGATAAAACTCAAGCCTTCAGGAAGAAAAAATAAAGTCAAATAAAACCTCCCAAAGCAAAACTAAGAATCCTTTTTAAAATTGGAATTGGCACCAAATATTGGGGGAAAAAAATTCTGAAGTAGTCGCTGCAAAATCAAACTCTGAGAAGAAAAATATTAATTTTTACAATTATTTAAGAATGTTTTTTTTTAAAAAAAGGCTGTGTGGGAATACTTGAGGCTGTCACAGCAGAGAACTTGTAAAAATTCCATTTCAATCTGCACATTGAGGTGAAATGGGATTTTCACCTCCCTCTTTAGAGCAGCGAAGGGAATTTTATTGACACACCCAGAGCTGGACAAACTCACCTTGTGACAAACTTCTGATTTGATCTCCTTGAGGGCACGCTCGGAGAACACGCAGCCGCAGCTCCTCAGGAAGCAGAACCTGCAAGGAAAACGCAACAAATTCATTTTCAGAAAGCTCAGAGCGAGATCTGGGCAGGGCTGGCAGCTCCCAGCTCAGCTTCTTCACAGCTCTTGCCCTTAATTAAACCATCAGCACGCTCAAATAGGTAATTATTAATTCTTAATTTGCCCAATATTGAGTATATTAAAGCACAATGGGTATTTGGGTTTTTTTTTTGAGTATCTCCTGGCTGATCCCTCGCTGGGGGAAGAAATTCTTTGCAACCCTGAAGCTGTGAGCTCCTCCTCTCCTCATCCCCCAGGTGACAAAGAAGCTGCTGCTCTGCCCAGAGCGGGGGGTGAGGACATCATGGAAGGACAGGACCCAGGGAATGGCTTCAAGATGACAGAGAGGAGGCTTGGGTGGGATTTTGGGGAGGAATTCCTGGCTGGGAGGGTGGCTGTGGCCAGGCTGGACAGGGCTGGGGACACCCTGGGACAGTGGGAGATGTCCCTGCCATGGCAGGGGTGGCCCTGGATGGGCTTTAGGGTCCCAAACCATTCCATGATGGGATGTCACTCGAAGGGAGGTCACCTCTGACCGGTCACTTTTTTTCCACCACCTTTGCCCTCTCTCCTTTCTTCTACACCTAAATCCACTCGGGAAAAAATGAAATTTTCACTTTGCTCCGGGATAAAACACAAAAGGCCACCCAGAAGCTTCTGGAATTCCCTTTCCCAGCGCCTGACCTGTGCCTGCCGTTCATCTCCAGCCCCACCACGGGGCAGATGAAGCGAGCGGCCTGCAGGTCGTCGTACTTGTCCCCCTTGCTGCTCTCCTTGTCCCCGCTCCAGGCCGGGTTATCCGCCAGGCTCAGCTCCGTCACGTTCTGGGGAAAACAAAAAACCAAAAAAAATCAAATTTCAGCTTTTGATTTTTCATTCCTTCATGACCTTCCCGTTGCATTTTGCAATTTTTGAGCGGGAGTGGAGATTTGACAGCTTCCCCTCGTGATTTTAACGTTTTATTTTAATATTTTACTCTAATACTTTAATATTTTATTCTCCTAATAGATATAACGTGATCACCTTAATGCTCTTGATGTGGGATGCAGACTCCACGGGGGTTTTGTCAGGGGATTTGTCCAGCAGGAATTCGATGATGGCATCTTTGTTGTACAGCCTGCAGCACAAAAATTGCAGCGATTGTCACAATATTTTTTATTTATAATTTATTTTTTTTTTACTCCTGAGGTGTTTCACAGAGATATTCTCACCTGCCCAGCTCGCAGGCCACGATGGGCCGCCGCAGCTTCTCCTGGCTCAGGGCGCAGTAGAACCACCGGGCCACCAATTCAGCCACTTTGTCAACCTGGAAGGGGGGGAAAAAAAATCTCGTTATTTTAAAATATCCGTGAATTATCGAAGCATTAAATTGAGTCACGCTCGAAGCATTCCCCAAATCCCCGGGGTTTCTCACCAAACCTCCTTCCTGCACTCGAAGTTGATTCATAAAACAACTTCAGCAGAAGTTTTCGGCAAAATTTATTAATTCTGCACCATTTCCCTGGGCAGCTCCAAGGCCTGAGCAGCTTTTCCATGGGGAAATTCCTGCTGATTCCAAGCTGAGCCTCCCCTGGGCCAGCCTGAGGCCGTTCCCTCTCCTCCTGTCCCTGTTCCCGGGGAGCCACCGGAACACAAAGGACCCCGCCCCGCGGCCGCCGCCAGCGCCACAACACCCATAGGGCCCGCGGGGCGGCCCACGGCGCTGCCCCGCCGCTGCACCGCGGGACGGACCGCGCCTCCCTCTCCCCGCAGCCATGAGGGAGCCCCCGGTTCCTTCCCCACCCCGACCTTCTCGACTTTGCGGGGTCCCTTGACCAGTTCGTGCCGCTTGGGGATGGTGCCGCCATCGCAGCCCATGGCGCTTCCGGGTTCTTTTCTGGCGCGCACTTCCGGCGCGCTGCGATGACGCCATCGCTTGTTGCTCGGCAACGGGGCGGCTGGGGGCGTGGCCAGCGGCGCCGGGCGGGGCGGGAGCCAGGGGAGCTTGGACTGTACCAACTGATCGTGAGGGGGGGTGCCCAGCGCCCTTCCCGCCCTTTTCCCGCAGATTTATCCCTTATTTTTATCACGAAATCTCCCGGGACGCCCATTTGGGGAGGATTTAGGGCCGAACGAGGCGCTCCCGAGGCGGTTCGGGCTCTGGCGAGGGCGCTGAGGAGGATGCGTCCCGCTCTCAGCAATGGCACGGGCAGGGGTGGTAGCGGGAGCGAGTTTAATCCACGGGCGGAATTCGAGGTGGAATTGAGGGTGCAAACAGCAATAGTGACTGATGTCGCGATGACAGTGCCTCGTGTCGGCGATAAATCACACCAGAAACACTTGGGGGGGACAAGGAAAACTCCCAGAGAGAGGATGCCGAGGGGAGCGCATCCCTGGCTGCTCACGCCATTGATTGTCCCTTGTGAGGGCGAGCATCGCCGGCCTGGGCATTCCGGGCGCAAACAGTAAAATAAATTAATTAGGAGAACCGCAATTAACACGGGTGTAGCCCCACAGTGTCTTTGTGACACCCAGAAACTTTCCCGTGCAGGAAATTGGGGGGGATAAAGGTAAAAACTGCACTGCCCGAGGCACCATCCCGGAGCATTTCCCATTGACACCTTGGCCAGATTTTGTACTGTATTTGTTAAAACCCAAAATTAGCTTTGCAGCTGTTTAAAAAAATAACCAAAACAACCCTTTAATTACAAATAAAAGTCCTCAGGAAACAAATCCCTATTGGGACATCATAAGTTACAGAACACTGTGCAGCTACACTTAAAGAGAAACTTTACACGAATAGCAAAAAAAAAAAAGAAAAAAAAAAGGAAAACACATTTATCCGACATACACAGAGAATAAAAAAGAAGGAATCAGTCTGACAATCAATGAGTTCTGCTCCAACACACAGCCAACATTCCCACAGTGAGGATGATATTCCCAGGCGGGGCGAGAAGAAAGTGCGGATTTAATTCTGCTGCCCTGGGGAGCTCCCGGTGGGAATTCCGAGCGCAGATTGGTGTCGGAAGCGGGAGGAAGTTCAGTCCATCATGGCGCAGAACTGCTGGGCATACTTGGCTACCTCCTCAGCTCCTGGTGGGAATTCCGAGCACAGATTTGGTGTCAGAAGCTGAGGAAACTCAGTCCATCATGGCGCGGAACTGCTGGGCGTACTTGGCCAGCTCCTCAGCCTGCTGGCGCAGNCATCATGGCGCAGAACTGCTGGGCATACTTGGCTACCTCCTCAGCTCCTGGTGGGAATTCCGAGCACAGATTTGGTGTCGGAAGCGGGAGGAAGTTCAGTCCATCATGGCGCAGAACTGCTGGGCGTACTTGGCCAGCTCCTCGGCCTGCTGGCACAGCTCCCGCGTGGCCTCAGCGCTGGGGTATTTCAGCGCCGCGCTCTTGGTGGCCAGCGCCAGGTTCTTGAGGAGGCTGCAGAAGCGGCTGCTGCCCTGCAGGACGTCGCCCCGCGCCTCCCTCCGCTGCGGCTCCTGGCACAGGGAATCCACCAGCTTCTGGCCAACCATGATGATGAGCTTGCAGTGGGAGATGAAGGTTTCGGGCGGCTGCTGGGCGCCGAGGCTGGCGGTGAAGACGCCGATGGCCTTGTGCAGCGCGGCGAAGCACAGCCGGCAGTGCTCCGGCAGCGCGGTTTTCCCGCCAGGGTCCTGCCTGCTGCGATTTGGAGTCTTTTTGGCGCACGGCAAAGCCTGGAGAAAGGGTTCAAATAAAAACACGTTCAGCCCGGTGTCACGCGCTGGTTGTTCCTTTGCTCGTTCTACCCCAAGTTCTCCAAATTGCCCCACCCTTGGAGGCTTTACAGTAATTTCTCTTTCCATAAAGTGCTGGAAATTCTCCCAATTGCCCTTTTTTCCCCCCCTAAATACAGCTTTAATAATGGATAGCAGCCAAACACCAAGTCCTTCACACGGTCCGGGCTTGGAGCTTTCCAATAACGCAAAACATTGATCTTTAATGGGCTTAATCAGGGTTATGAATGATTAAAATGCACAAAACAAGAGGTGATTTTGTGCCCATTTTGGCATACTGACTCTCACAGCCTTATCCCCAAGCGATGCTGAAAGAAAATAAAATAGGACTTCAAAGTGGAGTGGTTTGCTTGAGGGAAATAAGTGTTTTTCACAGGTTTTCAGTAATTCTGGGAAAATGATTGCTGAGAGGCAAACAGGTCTCTATAGAAATCCGTGTCTGAATGCCAACTACTCCGAGTTTTAGCAAGCACAGAAATCAGGGACTAAAAGCCCTCATAAATAATATTTTCAAAGTCAGAAATACCTTTGGGTTTGACTCTGTACTCTTCTCTGCTACTTCTTTACCTGAAATGACTTTCTGAGCCTGTCACGAATTAAAATGAAAGCAAAGTTGAAACAACTACCTAAAGAATTTAAATATAAATGTGGTTTTCTTTTATTTTATGGGGAAACAACCACTCGCTCTGAATCCTTCACGTTAGACATAGAAATGGTGAATTTATTAGAATGATACCAACATCAACAAAACATTTCAACGTAAATTTCCTTAAATTTTAAGGACAGGCAGCATTTTTTTGGGAAACAAAGAGAGAAATCCTTTGTAGATATTTTAGTAGCCCTAAAGAGATTCTACCAATCATCCAGAATTGTTCTAATGTGATAATTCACAGAGTCTTAATTTCTGTGCAAACAGGATTTCCACGACACCTCAGTGATAAAAATGTTTCATTTTCTCTACTGATTAAAAGCGCCGCTCATCGTGCTCGTGCCATCCAGCGCTGCCACAAAACCCTGGATCCACGCAGAGGCTGGAAAATGGGACTGGTTAATAGCTTAACATCTGCAAATAATGAAAAATACAGAGAGTAAATCCCCGTTTCACTGACCTGTAACTGCACATAATCACAATCCTCCGTGGAATTTCCCTCCAGCTTCTCCGAAGGGCTTTGGGTGGATTTCTCAGGGGTGTTTCTCTGGAGTGACTCCGTTTCCGCTCTTCGTGGCACTGGGAGTTGTTTTGCCATTTTGTATTCCGGGTTCCCTTTCGGCCGCTCGGTTTCTCGCTCCTCCTCGTTCTTCCTGAAGAGCAGCTTCCCGTTGGCGATGATGATGGACACAAACCTCTTGATGTCCTCCGGAACCATCCGGGCCACCATCACGAAGCGATCCAGGGCGTCAGGGTTGTTCTGGGGCTTCCTGAGCACCAACGCCTCCAGGGCCCAGCTGCAGCTGTTGAGAGCTTCCCTGGTCTCCGTCAGTATTTGGTAGGAGTTCACCAGGATTTCCAGCTGTTTGGTGATCCTGGCCTGCAGGTTGCTGTCGGTGAGGTTGGCGGCGTTGCCCTTCAGGGCTTGTGCGAAGGCCAGGAACTCTCCCAGGGACACCTTGATGTGGTCCACGGCTCTGTGGATCTCCTCCAGGCTTTGCTCCAGGTGCTCCTGCAGCCTCCACTTGCTGCTGACGAAGATCATCAGGCTGGCGGTGGAGCTGCACACGCTGTGCTGCAGCCGCGTCAGGGTCTCGATGGCCGCTTCCAGCTCCAGTTTAATTTCTTGGACGGGCTCTGGCGACGGCAGCAGCGTGGAAAACGGCTCAGCAGAGGAGCTGGAGGCTGAGGAGAGAGCGCTGCTGCTGCTGTCCCCACTGGAGACACCCAAACTCTCATTTTCTCCCGTGGCATCCACAGAGAGCTGTGCAGAAACTCCATCTGCAGTGCCATCGCTGCTGTTTTCCAGCTTTTTCCTGGAGTGCCCGGCGCTGGGCAAACCTTTGGGAATGTCATAAACGTTCTCCTCGGAGCCCTGACTCTCAGCCCTGGGGGCCACGAGGCTCGGGGCCACCTCGCCGCCGCCGTTCTGTGGCCCGAGGGGCGCTTCCCGCGAGGGTGGAACATCGTAGAGGGAGATTTCGGGAAGCGTCGGTTTCCGCTGCGCCGGCGGAACGTCGTAGAATTGCGGATTGGCAGCCTTGGCTTCAGGAGCCGGGGCTGGCGCCTTGTACCTGGCTGGGGGAATGTCGTACAGCACCCGCTTCTCCCCAGGCTGCCCAGGAGGGTTTGGTTTCAATCCGGGCTTTTCGGGGGACACCGGAATGTCGTAGATCCACTCGGACTTGCGAGGGTTCGGCAAAGTGTTGTAATGGCCCCAGCACCGTTTCTGGGATTTGGTTCCGGAGTCGTCGAGTTCTCTTTTGGGAGGGACGTCGTATAACTGCAACAGAGCACAGAGGGGTTATAAATCACCTTTTGAAACAAGAACTGAATTCTCAGAGCACTTCCACGTGTGCAGCTCCACGGATGTCAGCGGAACTGCACCACGAAAAGGCTGCCCGTACTTTTTATTTTCTAAAATGCACAAGAAAAAGTAGAATATTTGGAGCTCAGGTGATTCGATCCTGCAGCAGAGGCCCCAGCCAGCGAAATCTGTAGACATTTAATTTTTTTTTTCCCCATTCACACGCATCCCCTGACAATAAATCACCAACAGACGCCACTCAAACTCTGCCCAAACACCTTCAGTGAATTGAAATTTAAATTTTGTCGTGGAAGAAACAGCGGGGAAGAGACGGGAAACGTGTCCCTGCTCCAAGCCAGGCATCCCAGCAGTGACGGATCATTCTTGTGTGTCCATAAGCCTTACTCACATTTCCTGCTGGTGATTCCTTCTGGCTGCCAGCTCCTGCTTTTTCGGGGTTGGACGGGATGTGGTAGAGCTGCTTCTGCTCCGCCTGGAAGCTCTCCGTGGATCTGCCCAGCACGGAGCCCTTCTGTGTGGCGAGGGGAGTGGCACCGCTCTGCTCAAAGCAGGAAAAAATGGTTTATTTTGATCGTTTTTAGAGACTTGGGTGGAATCAAAAAGGCTTTGGGCCATACACGAGTAGGTTTGGGTCTGAGCAGGGAGCACAAAGGGAGGAACTCAGGGAAATCCTTGGATATTTTGATAATAAGGGAGTGGGCTCCACGTCCAGGGCTCCCTGGGTGTGCTCAGCTCTGCGTGGGAGGTGACAGGATGGGGCTGGGGGCTGTCCCACCCTGGTGACCTGCACAGGCTGAGAGGTGGAGGAGCCGTGACAGCACCAGGGTTGTGTAAGAGGACACGTCACGGTGACACGGCCAAAGCCGGGGCACGCTTTTCCCAGGAGGTGGGTGGGGTAGGGGGGCTGACATTTAGTGTCACGCACTTCCCTAAACATCCCCAGCTCATCCTCACCCGGTGACACATCCACATTTCCTCGTGGATTCCGAGGCGGAGAGGCTGACGCTCTGACACCGAGAATTCAGTAGGACATCAGCAGGATCAGCCTCTCTTTCTCAGAATCCACGAGGAAATGCCCTGCTGATGGAAAAAAATGGAAGGGTTTGTTAGAAACGCGCCGGATTTAAGACACGTTGCTCGAAATTTCTAAGAAACTCGGGAGAGCGGAGGTTTTGAGCTAAAAATAAAATTATTTTCCCCCCAGTTTTACAAAAAGCCAACGGGGTGACAGCAGAATTGCCCTCTGAGGTGCTGCAGGGGGGCAGGACTCACCGGGGCGCGGTGCTGCGCGGAGGGGACGTCGTACACCTCACCCCTGATGTTCGGGGCCGAAGCCCGGCAGGCTTTCGGGAGGGTGAACAGGTGCTTGGAGGGGAGAAAAAAACCCCAATTATAATAAAACTGCATTGCCAGGAAGCTCAGGACAGCTTGAAAACTCCTTTAGGTGAATAATTCACTGTTGGAGTAATCATTCCTAAGGGATAAAAACCTTCAGCTCTTCACTGAGGGTGAGAGACAGGAGCTGACCTCGCAAGCAATAGGATGTTTATTCCCAAATAATTCCCCTTTTCCAGCATTTCTGGTACATTTTAGATAAGATCAGGACTGGCACATCCACGTCAGGGCCAATCTGCCTTCCTGACCGTGGCACAGAAAGGATTTGGGAGGAAATCCAGCTGCAGTTATCGCTTTCATCTTTAGACTGCCCAAAAGCAGAACCACTGGAAAAAAAGGAAGTGGGGAAATTTCGACTTCTCCAAGCCCCACGGAGTCATTGGGTGAAGCCAAATTTTTAATGTCAGAGCAGCAAAAAGGGTGCAGGCTGAGCATTATTCTGTGGGTATGGAAGGAGCAAACCTCGATGTGCTGGCCAGGAATGACATCAGCCAGATTCTCCTCTTTGATTAAGAGCAGCCAGGCCCAGATCCGTGGGACAATCACTTAACGTCACAAAATATGAACGCCAGATGGACAAATCTGAGAATCCAGCAAAAAGGAAGCTCCGAAGCTCGCTGGATATCACACCTGACTGCTTTTGGAAATCCTTTCGGTGGCAGCAGAACCAGGAGGTGCCCCTGGGTGTGAGGCCAGTGAGGTGAAAACACAAAAGCTCTGAGGGATTTCTTTTTGTTCCCTTGCTTTCCATCAGCTCCCTCCGAGCCTCACCGGGGCTTTTCCCAGCTGCTCAGGGGACAGCTGAGCACGCCAGGAGCTTTGCCAGCTGTGCCACGGGATGGTTTGGATCGTTCCGTGCTCGCCCAGCTCCCCGGCCTTGTGGCCACCAGGGTGCAGCTGGCGTGGGGACAGCTGAGGCACTGGCAGCCCCACTCTGAACTCCTGGACAATCATCAGAGGCCGGCACATTTCCTCCTCATTCTCAGACTTGGCTTAGGTGGATAAATTCCTGACATGAGGCAGGGAGAGCCAAGGAGCTCCTCTGATCATGACCAGATGACGTTTTCCACCTGATTTGCTGGCACAACATGGAAAATTCGTCCCAACCCCTCGTTCAGTTTGCAAAAGGCTCCTTTAGGGTGAGGAATGTGGCGAAATCAGCCAGCAGCCAGCGCAGGAGTCTTGTGGCTGTGCTCACTCGTTTGAGTTATGGCTGAGCACTGCAGCTGCAGAGCTGAAAATGAGGTTTTGGTCACCAGGGATGCCCTGAGTTTGTTGTTTTCCAGCACCCACCTGGCACCCAGCAGGAAGCAGCAGCAGCGAGATTTCCATGATTTGCCTTCCTCACAGCAGGAGGAAGGGTGGCTGACTGAGCCCCATAAATCAAATTCTCATTAAATCAGCCTGAAACACTACATGGCTGAATTCTCTTCCCTTTTCCTTTCTCAATCAGAATTTCTAACATGATTTCCCTGCACCGAATAAAGAGCCACCCAGGGCTGGAGAGCTCACAGAACTGAACAAAACCTTTAAAGTTACGAATCCTGTGCAGATGGATGCAAAAAACCCCACGTGCGCCCAGAGGGCTCTGGATGGCCGTCAGAGGAGAAAGTTCTGTGTCTTGTTGTTTTAACTTTGTAGATCTTTAACTTTATGGATTCTCCCAAGCCAATGGGATATTCTCTACTTCCTGCCCTATTTTACAGCTGTTTTAAACCGTCAGAAAGATGAGGGATTACAGAATACAGAGAGCTTCACCTATAAACCACAGCAGAATCGATGGGAATTTCCTGAACACCACCATCCTTTCGCTGCAAACTGAAAAATCTCAAGATTTCTTAACCCCCCGCTCCCAATGGCTGTTTCAACAACGACATCTGTTGGCTTTAGCGTCGTCTTTTCGCTCACCTGGTGCGTGGAGCGCTTGGTCCTCTCGCTGAGCAGCTGCGCCGCCAGGGCGGGCACCTGGTAGACGGCGCGGGCGGGCACGGCCGAGCCCCTGCCCGGCTGCTGGACCCAGCCCTCCATCTTCTCGTAGGCGTCCGACGGCGCCGCGGCCTTGGGCACCGAGGGCACCTGGTAGATGCTGTGCTGCTCCGGCGGCTCCGCGTCGCCGGTGGCCGCGGTGGCCGGCAGGAGCTGCAGGCGGTTGGCGGGCGCCAGGCCGTGGCGGCCGTGCAGGGAGCACCGCCACCAGCCCTCGCTGCCCAGCACGTGCCGCTCCAGCACGGTGAGGATGTCGCCCCGGCGGAACGCCAGCTCGTCCGAGCACTCGGCCTTGTTGTTGTACAGCGCCTTGGCCAGGCTGGGCTGGGGACACGGAGGACAGCGGCATTGTCACACCCGCGGGAGGCTCTGCGTGTTCATCCCCGCCTCGATCGCTTCAATTCGCCCACCCCCTTTTCACACCTCTCCAGCACCGGTTTCACCCTCACACTTTGCAGTTCAGCGCGCTAAAGAAATGGATAATAATTCTATTATTGCCGTAGATTTCTTCACCTTTCCCCCCCGAGGCTAATATTCATTATTTAAATTTCTTATATTAGAATTATATATATATAAACTAAAAGACAACAAGTTCCACCTCAGTGAGGAAGAACCTCTCTCCATGAGGGTGGCACAGCCCTGGAACAGCTGCCCAGGAGTGTCCCTCTCTGGGGACATCCCAAATCCCCTGTGTCACCTGCTCCAGGTGGACTGGGTGATCTCCAGAGGTCCCTTCCAACTCTAGTGGTTCTGTGATGACTTAGGAACATCCCTAAATGAAAAATATGTAGTTTTTCCATTGTCATCCTGTGAATCCTTTGAAGCTGCAGAGAAAATCCACCAACCAACCCAAAATGCCGGGCAGCCAGAGCCACCAGGTGGCTTTAGTCACCCCAGGCGTGTGTGCGAAGGGCCGAGAAAGCTGTGGATGCCATTTTTTAGGGTTTTTTTGGCACAAGATAAGATTTTGCTTTCAGCTTTGGAACGGGACCGCCTGCTCCCCAGCCAGGGGGACACCGGCTGTGTCTCAGCATGAGTTTCTTCTCAGAAAGTTTAAGTAATGCCCGGAGTGAGAGCACCCAAACAGCACACGTGACGCCCGTATTTTTGTCCGCAGCATTTGCTGGGGAGCAGCAGCTGCCTCGAAGCTGCGGCAGGGGACACTCAGTTTGTCAGCTGGGCCGGTGACAAGGGCCCGTTGTTGGCTGCAGCCGCTCCGTGCTCGGGGTGCCCGTGAACAATGGGTTTTTTGTGGGACGAGGGCAGCTGCCAGGCATGGCCAGCAGCCCCTTTGGCCTCACAAGCCCGGCCTGGCTTTTGCCTTGAGCGTGGGAGGCCACTTTCGGTTTGAGCAAACCCAACTGCTGGGGTCGGGCTTCCAGGAATCCTCCCCACACGTGGAAAAAATAAAAAAAAAGGAGAACGACCAACTTTCCAACTTTTCCTGTAATTCATCAACGCTGTGAGACCCTCAGGGGTGGGTGCTGTGCCCAGAGGTGACAAACCCTCTTCTTCAGCCCCGAGGAGGGCGGGCAGAGGGAAACTCTCCCCCTTTTCCAACGGGGAGCCTTATCCAGCGCGTGCAGGAAGTGGCGGCAGTGCCAGGAAGCTTTGGGGTCAGGAGCTGTGCCCGCCTGGCGCCCACAGAGCAGGGCTGCCCTTCCTCCCTGCGCCCCCACAGCTGAGAGAACATCGGGTTCACGCTGCGGTTTGAAGGGCATCTAAATGTTGATGTTTCCCCCAGACGAGCCTTTCCTGCGGCAGCGGCGCGCTCGAGATGCTGCTGAGCCGAATTTGACAGCCAGAGACACAAAAACCTTTTTTTCATCAGCGCACACATTCCTTAGGTTTGGCCAATAAAAATGTGCAGCTATCCCAGGGCCAGCAGTCCCCAGCCAAAGGCCAGGCCAAGGCGGCTCAGATTTTGCATTCCTGGAGCTCACATCCGTAATCAACATGAACCCAGGAGCCTCTAAACTCATCCCAAACGGAGATTAATTCATGAATCAATTAAATCGTAGGGCATTCTGAGAACCCTGGCCTAGCTAGGAAACAGATCTGTTCAAGGATCATCTCGTATCCCATCCAGAGAGCTGGAATGGAAAAATTAAGACTTTGACTGGGGAAACAAGCCCCAAACTCCAGCCTGCAGAACAAGAATGAGCTGGGAGCTTGTCAGAGCTCTCAACCAGCCTAAGTGGAGCTCTCAAAAAGGATAAAAAAGGGTCAAAGTGATTTTCCTTCTTTCCTTGCTGCTTCATGCCCGTCAGCAGCCTGGTAAAACCTCTCCTAAGACAAAGGACGGCCCTAAAAGCCCCGCAAAAAGCACCTTGAGAGGCAGTGCTGGGGCTCTGCGCAGTTTGAATGAGCTGGGGGCAGAGCACAGACCTAGAAAAAGGAAAAAAGTGTCCCCTGCAGCCCCTCCCCGAGGCACTGGGACCCCCCAGAGCCCACAGCCACCCGTGGGGCACCCACTGAAGGGATCTGGAACATTTCAAAAGAGTTCTCCTGGAGCTGGGAGTGCATCTCCCTTACGGGAGCGTGGCTCAGATGTGGAGAGGGCCATTCCCCCCCTCCCAAACGGGACTTTTCACATCTTTATTGTTCGCACATCCTTATCCAGCACCAGTCCCTCCGTAAAACCCGACAGCCCCTGGGAGTTGTGGGCATGAAAGCTGCTGGCTCATGTTTATTAATGGAGAAATTATAATTAAGGGCGGTAAAGCTGATCAGAGCACGGCTCTGTAATGTCACATTCGCCCCCCTGGAAGTGGGGGTGACATCTGTGCTCTGGGTGCACAATGGAAGGAAAAAAACCCTCCCACTGCTCCTAAAACCTCCTGATCCCTCTCCTATCCTCAGACTGTGCAAGAGGAAAAAAAAATCCTGATAAAATATACGCAAACGTGGCTAGAAAAACCCAGGTGACATCCAGTGACAAGGGACTTCAAATATTCGGGGAGGAAGAGAGACGGCCCCGGGTTGTGTTTGCTGAACAGCTCTGCTCACGCATCAGGGACACCTCGGAAATGTTTACAGAGCGGCTTCCCGTTCATCCCTTCGCCTCCCAGAAATAAACATTCCCCGTCATCCTTTAGCTGGGAACAGGCTTCCCTAGACCACGCCGAGCCTCTTAAATTTTGCCCAGTTCGTTGTCAGGAGTTCACATCAACATCCACAGGAAAAAAGGAGAATTTGCCTTAAAAGCTCAGATCGTAAATTTTTTTTTTTTTCCGTATGCACCCACTCACTTTAGGTTTGTTTTTCGACTTTTGGAACCTTTTCGTTTCTTATTTACACCTGAGTACGTTTATTTCTAAATGCGGCTTTGCAGATTTAGAAAATCCTGATACGAGCAAGGTCCTCGCGCTCCTGGCTTTTGGAGCGGGCAGAACATTCCCGGGGCGGCTGGGCAGGAAGAAAAAAAGCACTTTTTGGGAATGGGAATGGGAATTGGAATTTCTGCCCATTTCCAAGGCTGTGGCAGGAGAGGAGAAGCCGAGGTCAGGCTGGGGGGCTCTGATTCACAACGAAGCAGCAGCAGCACCGCTCCCTGAGCTCCTGGGGCTCCCCGCACTTACCAGCCCCCCCAAAATCAAAAAGAGGATTTTCCAGCTGCCCCGATGACCGCTGTGAATCCCAGGCAGCAGCTGGACGCTGCTCCGTGCCTGTCATCAGCGCAGGGGACAGCGCAGGACAGCCGGGGACAGCGCAGCCCTGCCAGGCATCAGCTGGGAGCCGCTGAGCCCCAGCCCGGCACAAAGCCCGGCCTGGGGGCTGCGGCAAACCCGCTCACAAACGGCTGGAAAACGGGGGTGATCCAGCACTTAATTCCTCCCCACATCAGGAAAAACCCGCATTTTTCTAAGAACGAGCGCTCCTTTCCCCCTCCGAGCTTCAGTTCTCCCCGCAGGAGCGCCAAGACTTTCCCAGGCTGGCAGAGCTCGCACTGAAATGATTATTCAGCATTTTCCTCATCGCAGTGACCTCAGTTGTTGAGGCGTTTCCCATCACCCGTTTCCTAGGAATCAACGCGAAATCATCGTCTTTTTGGAGGTGGTGTGCGGCTCCGCTGTTAAAATGTTCATTTTTTCCGCGAGAAGGTGGAAGTGAGCGGGTTGGGTGATTTTTAATAATCGGATTATTACTCAGCGCGCACAGAACGCACCCTCACCCTCCTCGGAAAGAATTAATTCGGATTCGATTTTAAAAATCGAGCCCGCGTGCTCTGCTGGGGATGCGCAAACCGGCTGAGCGCGCACCCTGCCAGGCGCGGATTTTGGATTTTACCCTGTACGCTCTACAAAGGAAAGCAGGGAAATCATTTAAATTCGCTGCGGCGGAAAGAAAAAGAGCCCGGTACTTACATTGACCCTCATTTCGCTGCCTGTTTCCCTGTCAGCCCATCACCTGAGGAAGAGGAGGAAGAGGAGGAAGAGGAGGAGGAACCCCCCAGCGCGGTGGGAGGATCAGGAGGGTCTGGCTGGAAAGCTGGAGGGGGAAGGCTCAGCCTCTGCCACCTCCTGCTCGCTGCGAGCCCCAGGAAAGCAGCTCTGGCAAGGGCAGGGAGCTCATTAGGAGTCAAAATTCTCTCCAGGGAGCCCCTGGGCTGCAGCTGGCGACGGGCGGGACACGCCGAGCCCTGCGGGGAGTGCTCTGCACACAAATCCCAGCGCAGCAAACAAGGATGCGATTGGGAAGCGTTTTTGCAGCAGCACTTTTTCCTCCTGTTTTTTTTTTTTTATTCTTTTTCCTTTTTTTTTTTCTTTTTTTTTTTATTTTTTTTGTTTCAATTTTTTAACTTCAAACTGGTTTGAGGTGTGATCCACACCGAACAGATCCCCACTCTGTGGCTACAAACCCCCTGCAAAACAACCTCACCCCGCAGAGGCAGAAAAACCCGAGGAGGAAAGCTGAACTCGACCTGCAGCTGAAGGGTTTTGTTTCTTGGAGTATTTAAAAAAAAAATTTGAATATTATTAAGCTGCGGTGTTATTTGAAATTATTTTGCTCAGCCACAGCTGAACCCAGGTCACGCTTGTGCCAGCACACAGGTTTTGTCACTTTGCACTTGTGATACCTCGGGGTTTGCAATTTTTTTGCTGTTTTTTTTTACTTTTCTCTGGTAAAAGCCTCTTCCTTCCTCTTTCCCCGGCAGCTTCGAGATTAAATTAGACCCCGGCTCCCACAGGCACAGTCGTGTAGCTAGAAAAGACTTGGCTAGAAAATGCTGAATTGAAAATGTTGAGGAACAACCAAATCCACACCTCTGGGTTGGGAGCAACCCAGGAGAGAGAGAGAGAATTCCTGGCACAATTCTGAGCCTCCGTGGTTTCTCTCTTTTTTCCTTCTTTTTTTTTTTGCTACCCTGGCGTTTGAAATGAGGGAGAAATCCCGATGGCAAACCCACAGAGCTGCTTTCAAATCCAATTAAATATTCCCATGGATGAACCCCGGAGAGAATTCCTGCCATGCCAGGGACATTTCCACCATCCCAGGCTGCTCCAAACCCCGTCCAGCCTGGCCTTGGGCACTGCCAGGGATCCAGGGGCAGCCACAGCTGCTCTGGGCACCCTCCCAGGGAAGAATTTCTGATCTACACCTCCTCTTTGTCACTTTGAAGCCATTCCCTGTGTCCTGTCCTTCCATCCTTTGGAAATCCTCTCTCTCCATTTTCCTGCAGCTCCTTCAGGGCCACAGTGAGGTGACCCCAAAACTTCTCCTCTCCAGGCTGGACAATGCAGCTCTCCCAGCCTTGGGAAGATGGGACCTGGGCATTTCTGGAGAGAGAAACTCCAGCCCCACTTCCAGCAGAGCTCGCGGGGTTTGAAGTTGCACCAAGGGCTGCAACGCTTCCTGTGCTGCCCCTGGATACACAACAGTGACAAAACAACATTTTCTGGCTGAACTCATTGGCAGAAGTGGTTTTTTTCCCCCGTGCAGGTGCATGGGGATAATGGAAGAGCCTTTCCCACCACGCTGCTGAGGGTTGGTGCTTCGAGGAGTCCAGAGAGGACCAAAAAAAACCCCTTTGTATTTTTATTTATTCAGATATGATAATAAAAAATACTGCCAGGATCATAGGGGCCTTATGAACAGCTGAGAAATTATTTGAGAGAAATAAATTTGGCTTTTTATCCCTCAGCTGGAGTTGCCTGGGTTGCCCTGGCAAAGAGCTCCCAGCAGAGCAGAAAATCAGTTTGCTACCCTTATTTACGTTTATTTATTGACAAATCCACTTCCGAGAACTGGAAATGCATCTAGAAATAGCAAATTTCTCTGTACAGAGGTGAAAAATGCCCTGCCTCCGCTGCTGCTGACTCAATGGGAAGAGCAGCCCCCCTAATCTTTACGAGCCTCAATGGAAAATTTCTGAGTGTAAAAAAAAATGACTCACTGAGCTCCTACGAAGCTTTTCCCCCCCCCACACAACATTTTCTATCGAATTTCCAGGAGGCAGTTTCTTTTCAGTAAACACTCAGATCGCAATCCAGGGTGAAAATCTTAATTCCATTCCACTTAGACTTGCAGACAAGCGCTGACTTTAAATCAAGATTTCAGCGTTACAGCTGCAGCGGGGCCTCTGATGGGAATTAAATTAATCTGGATGTAATAGGAATATAGAAATAAATGTGACAAACCTTAGAGACCGGTTCCAGTCTTTCAAAATAGGAACACAAGAGTGTTTCAAAATGTTTTCTCTCTGCGTGTAACGTAAAGAAATTCTGTCATGCAAGAGGTGGCCAGGGCTGTCACCGAGAGCCTCTGGCCGAGGATTTGTGTCTCTAATGTCACCAGAGCGTAACAATTTCGGGTTATTTGTAGTTTAGGAATCCTGCTTTATTCAGGATCCTCCCCAAGCAGACATTTCTCTCCCAGTCAATGGTTTTGTTGCTATGGAAAGCGCAGGGGACATCAGGTATGGGATTTGTGACCCAAACACGTCCCAAATCACAGTGGCCACTGGGACCACCGAGTCCACCCTGTGCCCATCCCCACCTTGTCCCCAGCCCAGAGCTCTGAGTGCCACCTCCAGGAATTCCTTGGGCACCTCCAGGGATGGGGACTCCAAACCTCCCTGGGCGGTTCCAAGCCCTGAGCCCCCTTTCCATGGGGAAATTCCTGCTGATTCCAACCTGAGCCTCCCCTGGGCCAGCCTGAGCTCCCTCTCCTCCTGTCCCTGTTCCCTGGGAGTTGTGCAGAGGCAGAAATTCTCCCTGAGCCCCTTCTCTCCTTTCCCAGTTCCCTCAGGAATTCTCCAGCCCCTTCCCAGCTCCGTTCCCTGCCCTGGACACGCTCCAGCCCCTCAAGGTCTCATCAGTGCTCCTTCCAACATCACCAATCCCACTGAATTCAAGCATCCAACCCCGCCCTACCCCAAAAACCCAGACCCACCTTTGCAGCTGGGTGGCTCCGCGGGTTTGTGTCCATGGTTGTCATTGTCCTGCAGCGCTTGGAGCAGCACAGAGGATTTCGGTGGGACAGGGGGAGCTCAGCCGTGCCGGGAACTCCGCCTGAGGAAAGTCCATCTGACAGCTCTGCCCCCAGCAGCACTCGCAGCCTGCAGGCGAGATCCTCCAGAGAGATAAGAGCTGAGGCAACAGGAGATAAAAGGAGGGCAGAAAAAAAGCCAAAAAAGCCCTTTTTGGCGACCGGGAGGAGAGCACTCGGTGTGCAAGTGGGTTTTTGCTTGGTCTGAGTGCCACCAACTTGTCGCAATTAAAGAGTGGGAAGGCGGAGCCCTCTGCACATGCTCCCGAGTTTCCTCTTTTGCAGCGGCGAGCTGCGGGCTGTGGCACAGCCGGGAGCTGATGGGGCTTTGCCAAGGGGCCATGGCACAGCCAAGAGCTGATGGGGCTTTGCCAAGGGGCTGTGGCACAGCCGGGAGATGACAGGGAGTGCCAAGGGGCTGTGGCACAGCCAGGGCTTTGCCAAGGGGCTGTGGCACAGCCTGGAGCAGACAGGGTTTGCCAAGGGGCTGTGGCACAGCCGGGAGCTCACAGGGCTTTGCCAAGGGGCTGTGGCACAGCCGGGAGATGACAGGGAGTGCCAAGGGGTTGTGGCACAGCCAGGAGCTGATGGGGCTTTACCAAGGGGCAGTGGCACAACCAGGAGCTGACAGGGAGTGCCAAGGGGCAGTGGCACAGCCAGGGCTTTGCCAAGGGGCTGTGGCATAGCCAGGAGCTCAAGGGGCTTTGCCAAGGGGCTGTGGCACAGCCAGGAGGTCACAGGGAGCGCCAAGGGGCCGTGGCACAGCCAGGAGCTCACGGGGCTTTGCCAAGGGGCTGTGGCACAGCCAGGAGCTGACAGGCACTTTGCCAAGGGGCTGTGGCACAGCCAGGGCTTTGCCAAGGGGCTGCGGCACAGCCAGGAGCTGACAGGCACTTTGCCAAGGGGCTGTGGCACAGCCAGGGCTTTGCCAAGGGGCTGCGGCACAGCCAGGAGCTGACAGGCACTTTGCCAAGGGGCTGTGGCACAGCCAGGGCTTTGCCAAGGGGCTGCGGCACAGCCAGGAGCTGACAGGCACTTTGCCAAGGGGCTGTGGCACAGCCAGGAGGTCACAGGGAGCGCCAAGGGGCCGTGGCACAGCCAGGAGCTCACAAGGAGTGCCAAGGGGCCGTGGCACAGGCAGGACTTTGCCAAAGGGCTGTGGCACAACCAAGAGCCTGGCCTTGGACATGGAATTTCACCCCGGGGTTGCATTTTCTCCCAGCCCTTCCCCAACAGAAACCCACCAACTTCCAGGCCTCAGGAGATGCCCAGGATCTGGAAAGGCAGCGGGCACCAGAGGCAGGGTGGGTTTGTGTTAATAAAGAACTTTTTGCACTGCGAGTTGAAGCCCGCAGAAGGAAGGAAGCTCGAGGTGAGAGCTCGCGCTGTTCACCACCACAGCGGTGCCTGAACGCACAACCCACCAAATGAGGGCTTGAACAGCAGATTCCAAACACCAGGAACAATTAATTATTTCTAATTAATAACGGGCAGGTGCTTGAGCAGAATTAAAAAAAGGTGGCGCTCCAAAAAAAAGACAAGAAAAAAGCCACCGCTGTCACCCCTCCACATCACCCCTCAGTGACTGTGTCAGGACTTCCCTTTTCCCTCCCCCAGCTCTGCTTCTCCTTGTTTCTCCACCAAAAAAGCCACCAGCACCGCTATCTCTCACAACCATGGCTCCTGAAGGGTCAGAAACTCAGAGGCAGAGGAGGAGCAGGGAGGATTAAGCCTCAGAAATGGTTTGCATCGAGGGAGGCTTTCAAGAAAAAATTAAATTTCATTCTTTAAAAAAAAAATCCCATTTTTTGAGTCTGTACTTGTAACACAACAAATTCAGCATTCTGCAGTCCCCAAAGCCCTGACTGGATCCACTTCTCCTTTGTTACACAGAAAACCAACACAACTCCTCCTTTATGTATCAAAGAGCTTTTCAAAAGGCAATCTTTATTTAAATACAGACAAAACCTGTACCCTCAGCAGCCCTTGACAGTTCCTCAGTGGAATGGGGAGTTCATCCAGCAGCAGGAACCACCCCACGTTTAAAAACCCTCGGGAAGTGCTGAGCTCTGGCCACAGGAGCCTCCCAGCTGGGACACCCAAGAGCTCTGCATGAGGAGGCATCGAAAAACACATCCAAGCCTCTGCTCACTCTCTCTCTGGGAGAATTAGTGGTGAATTTCTAAACTTGGACGAGTTTTCGGCACAGTTTCTTACCCATGGGCACTGGGTTTGTGAATCATTAAAAAAAGAATGGAATTCAAGTGCCGGGTAACAGCCGGACGAAGATTTCTCGGTCAAATGAAACGGTGACATTTCTGAGGTACAGATACAAAAATTCTGATGGACAAGGTTCTTCCTTTGAGAGGATACTAAAGGTCTATAAGGCAAAATTATTCTTGTTTGCACCTGCAGCAGCACTGTCACATTTCAGTTGCAATGTGGATATTCCTTGAAACTGTTAGGAACTCATTTTGAGGTCCCACTTGTTAAAGATAAATCCAAAAGAATGTGAGATGAAATCTGAGTTTGAACACCAGAACTAGAAGACCATTTCTGGAATTGATCTAAACAATTGAAAATCCTGTTTGAATTCTTATGGCACAACTCAGAACCGAAGGCCCCCTCGGGCAAGAAACAAAAAACACAAAGAATTCACCCAAAGCCCGGACTAAAAGATACAAACCAGAGCTTTACAAATAATGAATTGTGGCTGAAGGCAGCTTAAGGCTTCGTTAAAAGTACCCACACCAAGTTGTGCTGCTCTTGGGGTGTGATCTCTTCTCTGCCAGAGTTCAGTGGGATTGCACAGACACAGCGCAGAGCAGAACTGGCCACTCTGAGCACGACAGTCCCGGTATCTTTCCCGTCATTCCGAAAGGCAGGGGACAAGCTTGGCCCTTCTTCCTGCCAGCATCAATCGATTCTCCACCCCCTCCCTTCAGTACAATCAGAGATGACTTATAAAAATTAAACCACGCACACCGATAAAAAAAATCAGTGCGGGGTCAAGAGTCTCAACACTTTGTTGCTTCCCTGCCAGGTCCGGCAGAAGTCAAACCTCCCGGAGGCAGCTGCTGGCAGCACAACCGCCCAGGGGAGGTGCAGGAGCTGCAGAATCCCTGCCGGGGAAGCTGCTCAGTCCGTGGTGGATCTCCTGTACCAGAAGCGGGCCCTGTAGTCGTCGCTGCAGGTCATGAAGCCGGGGTTGGTGGGCGAGTGCACGATGCAGCGCACGATGCTGTTGTGGCCCAGCGACAGGAGGTTCCTGCGCTCGGCAGTCCTGGAGTCCCAGCAGCACAGGCTGATGGTCCTCTCGTCCGGGAGCAGCACGTAATCCTCCGTGTGGTTGAACACGGCCTGAGTCCTGTGCACCTGGCGCCCGCTCAAACCGGCACCTAAACACGGGCAGCAAGACAGGCACTTTTAGGAAGTGTTCCATCAGCTGAAAATGAAATTTCCCTAAGTACTGATTTCCTGCAAAGGAGTTGTATTTTCTCCGCTGTGCAGCCACTTCTGCAAGCAGCAGGTGGTGCAGGAATGAATATTCTCCTGCAGGAATGAATATTTTTTTGTACTTCTATCATAGGTGGTGCAGGGATGAATATTCTCCTGCAGTTCTATCACAGCACCAGAGACATTTAACTCCACCCTGTGCCCCATCCCCACCTTGCCCCCTGGGCAGTTCCAAGGCCTGAGCACCCTTTCCATGAGGAAATTCCTCCTGCTGTCCATGTATATATTCCAAAAATCCTGAGAGGGCAGAAGGAATTTCTATTCCAGCTGTGCCAAGTCCAATCCTTCCCCTCCACGAGTATTTTTCCTTTCAGCTGTGACCAAGGGGGAAGAGCCCAGAGAGGAGAAGCCACAGATGGATCCCGCACAGCTTTCCCGGGAAAGTGCTGCTCCCTGCTGGCCGCGAGTCCAAAATCTACCCAGACCGAACACATTTACCCTGACACACAGAACCACAGCTCCTCTCCTGGAATTGATTCCCAAAGTCTCCAAAATCTATCCTGACACAGAGAATCACAGCTTCTCTTGTGGAATTAGATTCCCAAAGTCTCCAAAATCTACCCAGGCTGAACACATTTACCCTGACACATAGAACCACAGCTTCTCTCCTAGAATTCGATTCTCCAAGTCTCCAAAATCTACCCAGACTGAACACATTTACCCTGATACAACACATTTATCCTGACACACAGAACCACAGCTTCTCTCCTGGAATTAGTCTACAGAAGTGTTTCCAAAAATCTGGGGTAATTTATCCTCAAAGTAGCAGTTTCCCCAGTGCCTTCAGGAATTATTACTGGCAATTATTTCCAGCCCAGCACCCAGGGGTCACCCGCCCCGTACCTGTGTATTTGACCAGCGTCCGGCCCGTGGAGATCTCCCAGAGTTTCGCTACAGAGTCTTTCCCGCTGGACAGGATGTACTTGGAGTTTTTGGAGAAGATGGCCGAGCAGACCTCGGCGCCGTCATGCGCCTTCTCGAAGGTGGTGATGCAGCGGTTGGAGACGCCGTCCCAGAGCTTGATGCAGCCGTCCTTGCTGCCCGTCACGTACATGTTGGCGCTGGCGTTGTAGTTGACGGAGCAGATGGCGTCCGTGTGCTGGTCCTGGGGGTTGCAGGACACGAAGCACTGGAAGGTGTTGATGTCGTACAGGCGCAGCGTCGGGTGCTGCGTCCCCACCAGGATGAAATCGCCGGAAGGGTGGAAGGAAATGGAGCGCAGCATCTCGGCTTCCTGCGGGGTGAAAAAAAGGAAAAAGGCTGAAGTGGAAGGGTCGGTTCTCACCACCTCAGCCCTTTAACATCTCAGCTTTGGGGACCAGCGTCTCTCACCTGGATGTATTTGAAGGCTCTTTTGGCAGAAGGTTTTGAATAATCGAACAATTTCAGGGTGTAGTCCCTCGAGCCGGACGCCAGGATCTGTTCTGTGGGGTGGAAAGCCAAACACGTCACCTCGTCCACGTGATCGTACAGAGTCCGGATCACCGGGTGGTTCTCCATGTTCTGCTGCGCCGTCTCGTTCATCATGACCTACAAAGAACATTCAAGACGCTGCTGTTGGAAAATAGAGCAGGTTTTTGACAGGAAAAGAAGGTTTTAGGCTTGCTGGAGTGGCTGAACAGCAGCTCCCTTCTGACACACAATCTGTTCCCTTCGTTACTGAAGGCCCTTTACATGTCAACAAATAAGATCCCCGTGTCTTTAGGAAGCTCAAAACAACCTGGCTCAAGGACAAACTGCTTCAGGAGCAGAGAATCAGTGCAAGAAAACATCACCTTCATAAACAGCCCAAAGCAAAACACTGACTGCTGGAAGAACCGGGGGAAGCTGCACCGAAACTGCAGCTCTGCGGAGAATTTGTTGTACAAAAAAATCCGACTTTTCATTGCCACCTGACAGCTGCCTTGGGGGAAGATAAAGCAAATCAGTGTGTGAAACGCTCTGAATGACCCAGTGAAAACATGGGCGGCCGTGGGGCCACAAGTGGGTTTGGCTGTGAACTGTGGTCACACAGGACAACCACCACCAGCACCCAGGAGAAGCCACTTCTGGCTCAGTTCTCTCCCTGCGGCCAGAAGTGACACCACTGTCCCTGCCCTGGTTCTTCTGCCTTCAGAGGGACTTCAGGAGCAGCTGCTGCAGCAGGGAATATGGCAAGACAGGTATTTAGTCCAAGCCACAAGGTACGGGCATGGCATGGAGAGAAGTCCCAGAGTGGTGACAGTTCCTGACTTATCCCAAGGGGCACGGCACGGACAGGATTTCCAGGGTGATTACAATTCCTTATCCCAATGGGAATGGCATGGACAGATTCCCAAAGTGATTACAACTCATTAGCCCAATGGGAATGGCATGGACAGATTCCCAAAGTGATTACAACTCATTATCTCAATGGGAATGGCACAGACAGATTCCCAAAGTGATTACAACTCATTATCTCAATGGGCATGGCACAGACACAATTCCCAGAGCGGTGACAACCCCTTACCTCGATGGACAAGGCACAGACACATTCCCAGAGCGGTGACAACCCCTTACCTCGATGGACAAGGCACAGACACATTCCCAGAGCGGTGACAATCCCTTACCTCGATGGGCATGGCACAGACAGGATTCCCAGAGTGGTGACAATCCCTTACCTCGATGGGCATGGCACTCTTGGCCAGCATCCTCTCGGTGTCCAGGATTTTGATGGAGGCGTCGGCAGAGCCCGTGGCTATTAACTGTCCGTCCCTGCTGTAGGTGGCCACCCGGCAGGGCCCTTTGTGGGAGGTCACGTAGCAGGTCTCGTACTCGGAGGCCTCGGGGGACATGGTCTGCACGTCGGCGTCGAACTCCAGGTCGATGCCGGTGCCCGGCGCCACGGTGTCCGAGCGGCCGATGGCGTACTGGACGGCGCTGTCGTCGTTCTCCATGCCTGGGGACACAGCAGGGACACGCTCAGGGCAGGGAGCCTCCTCCTCAGCCCCTGCACGGCTCCGGGGAAGGCAGCCCCCAGGGAAAGCTGCGCTGCTGTGGAGCAGGGACAGCTCCTCATGAACTCTGGGAATGCCCCAGTGAAGATTGGGAAGTGCTGATAAATGCACTGAGAATCAGCCCCTGGCCATGGACAGGCCTCTGGGCAGCTCTTCACACGGCACACCACCATTACAAGAGTTTGAAAGTAAAAAACCCGAAGCATTTACTGATTCTTTTCCTGTTTTATTGCACTGAAGCCAAATTATCCCAGCACTGCAAGGGAAAAAAATGTTACTATTCTTCCAACCTACTTTGGTTATGTTTATCTAAAAATATTTATTTTATTTATGATCTTTATTTCCAGGATGCAGCTACAGACCAGAGTTCAGCACTGAAAACAGCAGCAGGGCAGACACCAGAGTTTTCAGCCCAGTGGTGATCTTTTTGCTGCCAATTTCCAGTCTAGAATTTGTATTTCAAACGCACACAAGGCTTCACAGATTCATACCCTGAGAACTCGGCTGGCTCAGGCAGCAGAACCAGTCGAGTCACACACGGTGCCGTGGCCAGAGCTCGTTCCAACGGCAGCTCAGGGGTTTTCCCTGTTTTCCCTACGCTGTGGCACTTCCACGGGGAAGCACAGGGAGAGAGCAGGGGGCAGCCCTGCCGAGGCCCCAGAGGGTGAAGCTGTTTCCTGGGGACTGATAGAGAAAAGCCAGCAAAGATTGCCAATGGAAGGACTTGCTCCCTTTCCAACGCTGTCAGGAACAACCAGACAGGAATGATTTATTCCTGAGGTCAGCACAACTGCGGGGCTGAAGTTTCCCCTCGGATCTGGGGGCTCAGTGATCCCCTTCACTGGGATGTTTTGAGAAGGTTCCACTCACCCAGGAGCCTGAGTGTCCTTAGGGGAGCTCAGACAGATTTGGGCAGCACTCAGGGGTCTGGTTTGGTTTGGCTGGAACAGGAATGTCCTTAAAAACCCCACAGAAGCAAAGGCTGTACCCGAACGTACCAGTGGGATTACCAGACACCACCTTTGCATCAAAGGCGTCTTTCCAGTGACACCAACCTCTCAATTCACTGGAGATTGAGAAACTAGACTTTTATGTCAGCTTGTGATTCCGGCTTACCTAACTTAATTAGGTGCAGCAGTTGTTCAGAGGGCGCGCAGACAGACTGCGGTTTGATCTCATTTATCAAGCCATTGGCAATGTTGATGTATCCATCATAGAGCAGCTGACTAATGATCAGTTTGTAAAGTTGCTGGCGGTCTTTCAAACTGACTTTTGTCCTATACATTGTGAGCAGGGACTGCCTTGGGGGGGCCTGGAACGAAGAACAGAAATCACACACGAGAGAGTTGCAGGAAACCGCCAGAACCTTCGAACAAATCCCAGTTCCACAGGCACCAAACCCTGCGGTGGCTTTGGTGAAAAGCAGGGATGGGGGGAGAGGGAAGTGGAGGGGAAAGAGGAGGAAAAGGGGGGATAGAAGGGTGGAGAAAGGGGAGAAAAGGGGGAGGAAAAGGCGGGAGAAAGGGAAGGAAAAGGGAGAAGGGGGAAGAACAGGCAGGGGAAAGGAAAGGAAAGGAAAGGAAAGGAAAGGAAAGGAAAGGAAAGGAAAGGAAAGGAAAGGAAAGGAAAGGAAAGGAAAGGAAAGGAAAGGAAAGGAAAGGAGGAGGAAAAGGCAGGAGAAAGGGGAAGAAAAAGGAAGGAAAAGAGGGCAGAAAAAAAAAGGAAAACGGGAGGAAAGGGGGAGGAAAAAAGGAGGAAGGCGAAGGAAAAGAGGGAGGA
>VYZT01027397.1:44900-60902 GCA_013400735.1 Pomatostomus ruficeps
GGTTTGAATTCAAACAGCTCCGGCGGCGCTGAGGCGACGCGGGCCGGGTGAGCGGCGGTGGCGGGGGGGGGTCCGGGTGTATCGATAAGGGAGCGATATCGGTAAGGGGCCGCTATTGATGAGCGATCAGAATCCTCTTAGTCGCTGATCCCCGTTGGGTCCCTCTCGCCCGCAGCCAGAGCCGTATGCGCCGCTCCCGCTCGGCCGCTATGGACAGGACCGCCAAGGAGAACCACGCCGCGTACCCCGGCCGCGTTGCTAAGGTAAAGGTCTGAAATAAAGCGGTTTGTGTTCGGCTTGCCCCCTCCCGGATCGTTGGTCTCGATGCCTGGGGTTTTGCCATTAAAATTCTGTATTAGCCGTTTTTAGCTTTTAGTCGATGGGTGCGTTTCTCGCCATCACACGTTAACCACAGGTTTCAAACTAGCAGCTTTCTCCTGGGGAAAACAGTGCTCAGAGCTGACTTTGAAAATTATCATTAATATGTCTTATTAAATGAGGAAATCCTACTTAATCATGAAGTACTTAAGATCCTGTAAAGAGAAAGCAAGTGTGTATAATGAAATTATTTTTTAAAAAGCAAGCACTGTGCCAACGTCACTGTGGATGCACACTGCTCAAGTTTACCCTGATTATATATTTTTTCCACTTAGAAATAAAGGCGCTTTCTCGCTCTTAAAGTTGACCCAGTAAGGTTTTGGAATAGCATAGACAAAATTTCTTTTTAATCAGTCTCTCAGTACATGATTTTAGCGTTCCTGTTTATGTGCTTTGTGTTGTTTTGCTGCCCTAAACGGAGCCATGAAGATTCTCGTGTGCTGCTGCACAATGAACACGTTCTCATTTCTCTTTGCAGGCTGCCAATCCCATCGGGGATGTCCCCAAACGCGTCCCCATGTCCCAGCATTCAGCCCAGCACCGGTCACTGACCAGCGGCGCTCCGGCCCAGCGCGTCCTGCGTCCCGCGAACTACGCCCAGCGAGTTCCTGTGCAATCCCAAAAGCCTGTGCTGGCAACCCAAAAGCTGCCCCACAACCAAGCAGCGCAGCAGCCCCGACCCAAGCTGCCCCCGCAGGCGACTGTGAGGCCTCAGGCTGCGAGCAAGAGCGGTGAAAAACCTCCCCAGGCTGCAGGACCTGGTAATTCTCAGGGTGATTTCCACTGATTGCACTCCCCCAAAGCTGCTGCTGCTGCTCCAGGGACAGCCCTGCAGGGAAGATCTTGGTGGTGCCCCCAAACAGAAGGGTTCACCTCAAGTGTTCCTGCACCATCCTTGTGAATTTATCTCTAAATCAATGGTGTTAAAAACTTCCAGGCATTAATGGAATTGGCAGTCAGACCTCACTGGTTTTCCAAGATTCATACCCAAGAATACTTTCTGTGGAGGGGTTTTTATTTCAGAAAGCTTTTAAAATGATGGTTTTTCCAGTGCTGTTTCTTTCCCAGCAGCCTGTTATGCTAAGATGCTTAAAAATATCATGGATTGTATTCCAAAAGCTGCTTCAGGGGTTAGATTTGCTCCCATGTCTGTCTGTGTTGTGTTTGTGGGTCTCTGGTTCATAAACTGATTTATTTCTCTGTGCACAGCAAAGAACCCTGAAGCAGAAAGCACCTCCTCTAAACAGAAAACCGAAGAGACCGCTAAGAAGAAAACCGAAGAGACCAAAAAGCAAAGCCAAGAGACGAAAAAGTGAGTTTTTGTGCCTAAATTGTAGATAACAGAGCCCTGCTGTGGAGCCTGGTGACCCCCACACTTTGCAGCCACAAGGAAAAGCTCCTTTGGCCTGATAATTGTCAGGAACAAGGAGCTGCTGCAATCTGAGGAACACTTTGGGCTCAATGCAGAGCAGCCATTCCTGTGGGAGAACTCTGATAGCTGCTGCCCCAGTCATGAAATTCCTGGCAACAAATCCTCCTTTTGGACAGCAATGTTGTAAACTGTGAATTTGAGTCCAAAACCAACACAGCTATCCAGCTTTTCACTTTGCTCTTGCAGAAGGCAATGGTCTCTGGACGATTTTGAAATCGGTCGTCCTCTGGGGAAAGGAAAATTCGGCAACGTGTACCTGGCACGTGAGAAACAGAGCAAATTTATTCTCGCCCTGAAAGTGCTCTTCAAAACGCAGCTCGAGGAAGCCGGTGTAGAACATCAGCTACGAAGAGAGGTGGAAATACAGTCTCATCTGAGGTAAAGTTCAGTGATTAATTACTCTGCTTTGTTTGCTTCCAGATAAAGTAACCTTGATTGTGATAAGGTTTCTTCTTTATGATAAGATTTCCCTGTGTGTTGTGAGCTGAGGGAACACTTATGGGATGAAGTTTTGCCTTGAAAGGGGGGGAGCAGGACAGGGAAATTCAAGGTTTTTGGACAAACACCTCGCTCAGAAAAACATTTCAATCTCCTTCCAGGCACCCCAACATTCTCAGATTGTATGGCTACTTCCACGACGTGACAAGAGTCTACCTGATCCTGGAGCACGCACCTCGAGGAGAAGTCTACAAGGAGCTCCAGAAGCTCACCAAGTTTGATGAGCAAAGAACTGCTACTGTAGGTTGTTCCAGCTTCCTCTCCTTTCTGTGTATCTGGAATATCTGCAGCCCTTCAGCTCAAGCTCTGTGCTCTGCTGGGGGAGACTGAGATTCCTCAGCTGCTGCTTGGCAGGGGGACAGGGAATAAGTTGGGAAGGCTTGGTGCTGTTCAGAATTGTTGAATATTGCAAGGCACAGCCTGTGGTGTCAGATTGAAGGGTTAAAGAACAATTCCTTTAATTTAAAACTAAATTGTGCCTCAAAAAGGCTATGCTGCAGCCAGATAAACTCGGGTGACCGTGATTTTTATGGCTCAAAGGTTGTTTTTTCTGCTCCCAGTACATCACAGAACTCGCAGATGCCCTCTTGTACTGCCACTCCAAGAATGTGATCCACAGGGACATCAAGCCAGAGAACTTGCTGCTTGGATCCAATGGAGAGTTAAAGATTGCTGACTTTGGGTGGTCTGTGCACGCTCCATCTTCCAGGTGAGAATTCAGTGAAATCCTTCTGCAGGGTCACTTTTTGTGGCACAGTTGTGGAAGGGAGATAGGTGAGAACCTAAAATACTGGGGAAAAAGCTGCTACAACCAAGGCCCTGACAGTCAGCTGGTGTGGCAGAGGAGTGTTGTTGTTATTAAGTCCTAATTAATTATTAGAGAGTGTGGAATCGTACCTGACAAGGGAGGAACAGATTTGTTCTAGCAGTGGGGTGAAGAAAGGAGCAAAACCTGATTGCAGGGACTGAGATCCTTCAGGAGAAGGAGAAAATGTCCTGCTGGCTTTTCTTTCCCAACTGCTCTGGTGGATCCTCTAATTATCCTAATCAATGATTAACTTGGGACTTTCCTGCAGGAGAACAACTCTCTGTGGGACACTTGACTACCTGCCCCCCGAAATGATCGAGGGAAGAACACACGACGAAAAGGTGGATATTTGGAGCCTGGGAGTTCTGTGCTATGAATTCCTTGTAGGGAAACCACCTTTTGAGGCAACAACTTATCAGGAAACCTACAGAGCCATCTCTAGGGTGAGTGCCAGTGCCTGTCTGGGTCATGCTTTTAGTTCTAGAGAGGGTTCAGCAAACTCATTAAGTTTGAGGCATAATGAGAAAATGACAGACAAACACTCTACGAGCAGTGTGAGGCTTGTTCAGGGTTAGGATGAAATGATTTGGAAGGTGCACAGCTTTCAAGGTGGAGTTGTGATTATTGGTTCTAAAGTTTGGTTATTATCCAAAGAACTTCTGCATCATCTGTGGCGTCCTTTTTCCCCCCCAGGTGGAGTTCAAGTTCCCTCCTTTTGTGACGGAAGGCGCGAGGGATTTAATTTCCAAGCTCCTCAAGCACAACCCCTTCCATCGCCTGCCCCTGAAGGATGTTCTCCTCCATCCCTGGATCACAGCGAACTCCACCAAGATTCCCGACAGCAGGCAGAGCGATGCTGCTACCCCATCCAAGACATAGCTTGAGGAGGGGTGACCTGTGGGATCAACGAGAGGAGCCTTGTCCTGTGACTACTGTAATGCTCACAATAGGAAAAGCAAGTCTTGGAATCTCGTGGCGATAGGGATGCAAATCCTTGGGTTGGCTGGTGTCTTACACTAGAATTGCAGTGTCAAATTCTTTCACTTCTTGTGGAATATTTAATGTACTTGAATCAGTTCCATGTGGGGCAGGTTTTTTGATGTGAGTACGAGGCTGTTGGAGGCTCTCGTGCCCAAAATGGTTTGTCGTTCCAGCGAGAGGAAGTTGTTGTCTGGCTTGTTGAACAGTCCAATATCCTGGGGATGCCTCTCCTCCCTCCCTGGGCCGCTCAGGGTGTGCTGCCTGTGGTGGAACCTGACACGGAGCGAGCTGAATGCCTTTGTCAGGGGTTCTGAAAATGATGTGGCAATTGGTTTTTGTCCCTTGTTTTAAATGTGAGCGCTCAACGTGTGAAATAAAGACTTGTTGTTGTTGTTATACTGCAGCCAGCAGGCTCGGGTTCCTCGTGGCAGCTGAACTCTTCCTGCTCCCAGAGGTGAATTCCCACAAGTGGAATTCCCACCTCTGGCAAAAAGGAAGCTCCAAGTGCTCGTACCCCATAGTCATTTATTATCCCACAACCCCAATTTAGGATCACAAGGTGCTGCTCCTTAACCCTGCTCGGTTTAGGGAGAGCCTGGCCTGCTCTGTCCTTTTTCCAGGGAATTTATTCCAAGATCTCCCATCTGATAACACTTCCCAGCCCTTGCTCTCAGAAATAAACTCAGTTACAAGTTTCAGTAGTGATATAAGACATTCCTTAAAATGGCCCATTTCCACCAAAACAGACCCAATCTTTTTCAGTGAAACACTTCCAGCAGGCTAAGAGAAAGCAGTTTATTGTCTTTTCATTATAAGACTTCACTCTTTTACAAACCATTTTAAAAAAATGATCCTTCTGCAAGCAAGGATTCCAGAATTCAAAATATATATTCTCGAATTAATTTAAAATATTGCAAAAAAACCCTTCATCTAAACAAACTGCCAGTAGTTTACACAATCCTATTTATCTCAAGCAATCAGAATTCTGGTCATAATTCATATGAAGCTGTTTCTTTTAGGTACTTTTTAAAATTATTTCAGCTTTACACATGATTTTGAAAAACAAGCAGCTTTGAATATTCCTTCTCTATGGCATTTAAGACAACAATGTAACTCCATTCTAACACCACAGTGTCCCCACAAGGAAAGGCAGAACCCTCTCACTGCTACGTTCACCAGCCTCAGCCCCGAGCCCAGGAATTCCTCCTGGGAAGCTGGGAATTGGAATGTTTGGACTTCGGGTGCAGATTGGAGTTTCACCCACAGGAGCAGAAAGCTGCTGGGGTTGGTTTTAAGATTAAAAAGAGGTATTTCCAGTACAAAGCCAGATCTCAAAATGAGGTTTACCCCTCCCTTCCCCAGCTTCTCTCTGCCTCGATGCTCTTTGGAGCATGTTCACATAGGGAATTCTGGCTACAGTGATTTCACTACACTCAGCACTTCTGAGTCTATAAACATTAGAAAATAAATTAAAAAAGGATTTTAGTAAGGCTGGCTCTCAGCCAGCATATTTCAAACAATAAAATCTTGGAATATGGAAGCACTACACCGATTTTCAGAACAGCCTGTTGTGACTACACCAATTCTGGCTGTGCAGTAATTAATCATACGGGTGGTTGTACTGCAAGAGGGGCTGTAACAAAAGCCTCTTCTAAACAAAAGAAACCCCCACCTGCCACTTCAGATCCCAAGGTCTAACCTTATCAAAGAGAACTCCCTGTGTGGTAAGAGATTGTTTATTCTACTGCAAAGTCTCTCGCTGTTTCTCAGCTCCACAGGAACATGTGAGTGCTATGACTCTGTTTTGAAAAGAAAAATAAAAAAATGAAGGCTCAAAAAGCTGGATTATAAAGAGCCAGAACTGTGCTCATTGCCGAGCATTTTTATTCCCACCCGAAGTGCAAACCAGACCCCATCTGAACGGGTTTTTCCAAAGAATAAGCGGCGAAAGGGAAAGGAGGCGAGGACAGCACGTTCCACGGTGACAATCACCCGAAGGAACAAGCACAAAACGCGAGGTGAGGCCGGCACAAACCCAAACCAGCCTTGGAAAGAACCTTTGCACCTGAAGAGCTGCGTGGACGTGGATGAACAGGACGCCAGGGAGGCCTCAGGGGCCAGAGGGGGGCGGCTTGAAGAAGCCCACCCTGCGGCAGTAGCGCACCAGGAGGGGCACGGCCACCACGGTGATGCTGATGCGCACGGGGGCGAAGAGCTTGTGCACGGCGTAGGCCAGCACGAAGGTGCTGGTGCCGGCCGCCATCCGCGACTGCAGCGACGCCTCGCTGAAACCCAGCTTGAACAGCACGGCGCTCATGTCCACACCACTGCAAGGAGAGAAGAGAGGAGAGCTCTGTTTAATTTACGTGTCACACTCCCAGTTCAGCCTTCAGAGACATTGCTCTGCCACAGGGATTTTCCAAAAGTCACCGCGCGTTTGAGTTGGGATTTCACCTTCCCAGATTCGACGTTAAACTCCAGCCTGTGTCTTAAAAAATGTATCCCCTAAGCACAGATCACTGTGTACCAAACGAGGTACCCGTTGTTAGTGTTCTTCCACAGAAAGGAGTTATCTAAAATTAGCAAGTGGAGGAAGTGCAGTGGATCTCGAATGAGCATTACCCACCGAATTCCTTAATACAGACCCAGCAGATTTCATCAGGGATTCAACCACAATGTAAAGAAATAAAATTTCGTCGCTCTGCACCATGATGTGGTAAAGAGCAGCGATCAGGCATTCACATATTCCCCCTGGAGTCAGGGCTAAGCAGCAGGGAATGTTTGGGGAAACAAATCCCCTGTCACCTCAGCTGGAATACCTCACGTCACTGATGCATTCCCAAAAAGCCACGCACCAAATCCCCCACCTGACTCTGTCGCCGTTTCTTTTCCACTCTAATCCTGTTCCAGTGGCTGCTGTTTTCTGCAGTTCCACTGCACAAACTGCGTTTGGCGCCCAGAAAAATAAGTTTATCTCTAAGCCCCAGCGCTTTTGCACAGCTCTATCTCTCCAGACCGAGCAGGAACAAAAGCTATCTGCGACACAAACACATTCTCTTGCCCAGTCTGGTGCTGTCTGTGCTGTTCTCGCTGCTGATGAACCTGTGCAAAAAGACCATGTACAACTCTCTTCCCTCATGCCTGATGGGAGATCAGGTCCATTTATGGGCCCATCCATGCTCAAAATTCAGGAGGTGGCTGTGTATAGATCCAGCAGGCATAAAGTGCCTGTCAGAAATAAGCACAGTGGTAAATATATTTTATTTTACCATTACCTAGAGGTGACAGACAGCTGTGCAAACCTCACCTTGACACAGCCAGGTAGAAGATTCCCAGCGATACTAAGGAAATTCCAATATGGAAGGAAACCCCTACAGCACCGTATTCTTTAAAAACTTGTTTCAGCTGCTGGGATCTGTTGAGTTTCTTGTTCTCAGCGCTGGGATCAGTGGCTGTCTTTTTGAGGGGTTCAGCTGCATCCTAAAAAGAAAACCATTAAAAGTATTTATTAGCATTAAGCACAAGATTATATTCCAGTTAGTTGAACCAATCTGAAATAATGAAAGAGAGAGATTCGGGAAGACAGTTCCACACTCCTGCTCTTCCACATGAGCCCAGCACATGCTGTGGCAGAGCCCAGGCAAGCTCCCTTCTCCCAGCTATTCCTGTCAAAGGGATGCGCCGAGCTTGGTGTAAATTCTTACACAATTCACGTTTCATAACCAGAAACCGATTATTTGATCCAAATGTGTGCCAAGGCACACCCACACGAGGCCGAGGTGCCGGAGCTATTTGCTTCCGCCCACTGCCCAGCTTTGTCCAGGCACTCCTCGGAGCACGGCCTTTTGTCCCAGTGGCACCACTTAATAACAGCTCACTGATGGGAGAGATCCAACGATTAAATCCCTAAAAATCACCCTTGATGGAGCAGCCGCTCAAAGGAACTGCGAGTGGTGACAGCAACACGGAGCAGGGACACGCCAGGGCTGGTGTCCAGGGCCCAACCGCACTGACAGACACCACTGAATGACCCCACGGGGATGGGAGGAAGGCTGGAGGTGAAGACACCTCCGAAGAACTTAAAAATCCCGTCCAAAAAGCTGAGGAACGCTTCCCGATCTGGGCATTCCGAGCTCCCGGCCGCAGCCCCGCGGCCCCTCGGCGCTCACCTACCTTGGAGGCGGCGCGGAGCGGGCCCGGCCCCGGCGGCAGCGGGACCCAGGCGGGGCGGGGGGCACAGCGGGGGGACAGCCGCGGGGACAGCAGCGGGGACAGCCGCGGGGACAGGCGGCACACGCGGTACATGGCGGCACCGCCGGCACTCGGCACCCGGGCGGCCCCGGCCCGGCCCGGCCCCCCGAGCGCGCATGGCGGGCCGGGCTCCCGCCCCGACCGCCCCTTAAAGCCCCAGCGCTGCCCTTCCTGAGGCGACAATCCCTGTCCTGGGTGGGCTGTGACACTGTCAGGAACTCGCCATCCACAATCCCTGTCCTGGGTGGGCTGTGACACTGCCGGGAACTCGCCATCCACAATCCCTGTCCAGCCTGGCGTGTGACACTGCCGGGAATTCGCCATCCACAATCCCTGTCCTGGGTGGGCTGTGACACTGCCGGGAATTCGCCATCCACAGCTTCTGCCACGGCCTCGCCACCCGCACAGCCAAGCGTTTCGTCCCAATATCCAGTCTAATCCTTTCATTTCCAAGTTATATCCCCTCTGTCATGTCGCTCCGGGCACTTGTAAATAGTGACAGAGTCGCAGAATGTTCTAGGTTGGAAAGGACCCACCAGGATCATGTCCTGGGCATCAATCCCCAGCAAACGAGAAGTGATGCTTGATGTTTTTTTGTCTTTTCTTTTTATACCCTTTTAATTCATTTTTATCCCCTTTCCCTTTCCTTGTCCCCTTCACAAACACTCCCTGTCCCTCAGCCCTACATGTGGAGAACCCTTGGGGGCTGAGATTGAGCTCAGCTTGGGGCTTCTCTGAGGGGAGCAGACGAAACATCCCGAGTGTCAACTACAAATTAAGATAGAACTGAAGAGGCACCCAGATTGCCCAGAGAACCAAAACAGTGTCACATTAGATAAAGAGAGAAGAGATCAAAGCAAAGAGAGTGAATGAAGTGTAAATTGATTCCTAAACACAATGAATATGTAACAGTTTGAAAAAGTACTTAAGTTCACAATAAAATAAATGCAAACACCCGGGCTGGGGACACCTTAATGTGAAGAGGGTTTGTAAATGCAGGGGAAAAGACATTAGCTCTGTCCTGCTCGTTGTAACTAAAACCAAGGGGAGAAACTCTCAGAAAGAGCTCGAGAAAATGCTTCTGCACAGACACAACATATTTACAAACACATCTCAAAATGTTTGGGTGTCTACACTGAACATAAGATAAACTGAACAAAGGGGTGCTACAAAATGCCAAAAAAATACACAGATCTCAACAGATCTGCAGTCCTGAAACAAGAGTGTGGGGTGTGGGGATGTGAACCCCAAATCTGGATGGGGCTCTGTTATTTAAAAAGAAACCTAAATTACTGATGCACTTTTTCTGCTGCCGTTCCATCTCTCAGCCTGGCTCTATCTAGATTTACTCCTACTTCCCATTTGCAATTTTCCAGCAGCCAGAGAGTGCTGCTCTGCTTTGGTGTTATTTGTGTCATTGCGGTCCCTGTTTATCAGCAGCGAGAGGAAAGCTGGGAATTGAGCTGAGAGCTGTTGAAGGTGTAATGTCACCAGGAGATGCATTTCAATCCCTGAGAGGCAAAGTCTCTCCCATAACGCCCATTCTCTGTAATTTGTCAGCAAGGTTTGTCATGTTTTTATCAGGATGTTATAATGTGGTAACATGGAGGGGCACTCTTTATCAAGGTATCTATTAGAAACCTCTCAGATAACAATTTCCCTCCCATCATTTGACTTTCGGAAGTCAAAACCTCTCTCGCTGTGACAGCGCTGACAAAACTGAAGAGTGCTCTGATGTGCAGCTGCTGTAACCAGAAATCCAGGATGCAGAGTTGCTCAATCTGTGCTTTGCCAGGAGTCCAAGCTAAACACAACCCCCGTGGGACTCTGCAGGGAGCTGGGTCAGGAGTTCAATCCATTTGCAGGGATAAAAGTGATCAGCAATTCAGCAGCGGCTCCTGAGAATGTCTTGGCCACACTACAAGGACGTTTCGATGATGAAGAAATCCGAGAAGTCTGCTAAGTTTTCTCAAATTGCACGAGAGCAGATTCATTACACGTTTCTCAAATCATTTAATCGACAAATAATTCGGGGATTGCAAATGTGCCGGCTGCAAAATGTAACACCTCCTAATGGACACGGAGGAACGGGTTCCTGGGCGAGAGTGGGAGGCGATTTCCTCTCCGTGCTGGAAGCCGTGTCTTTGAGCATTATTACAAATGCAATAATGTCATGCACATAAGGATAATGAGACGAGCTGGGAACTGATCATGAACCTCATTTCAAACAGAAACAGAGGTGAATTTTTTCATATTCTAGCAAATCAAGGGGCATGGCATGCGGACTAGTTTTAAGTGGACCCGTTCTTTAGTACATTGGCTTTTTCACATCGTGTTCCAAGAGGGTTTGAATCACGGAGGTGAGATAATGAGAAGTTGAATAAGAATGAAAATGCTGCCAGGAAAGGAATATCCGTGTGCAGTTGACGAGCTTATTTATTAGGGAAGTCCTGTGTCCCAAATGCTCGAGTACACACAGTCACCTTTCGGGGACGTCCTTCTCCTCGAGCAAAACCAGTGGGAAGTCATTAAAACTTCTCTTCAAATGGGAGAAGACTCCAGCGCTGGGATTGCTAAATCCCAAGAAAGCCAGCCCAGGTATTTTCATCTTTGAGAGGAATTCAGGGTGAGAAAAATCTCCGAAGAGGACGGCAAAGAAGGAATTTCTTGTTTAATTTACCTGGAAATCCTTGGAGATTTCCAGGTAAATTAAACCTGGAAGGCTGGGGGGGCCTGTCCTGGAGATGTGTGGGAATCCATGGCTGTCCGAGTAAAGGGAACTGTGGCTTCAGTTAATCAGGAAATTGAGGTGCAGACTCACGGGAGCCTCTGCACAAAGGTGAATTTCCCCTGCTGAGCAACCTTGCTCTTTAACCCCTTAGGCTGGTTGGGCAAAAAAAAAAGGGGGGTAAGGTAAAAACAGGAGAAAATCAGAGTGAGAATATCCACGTTGTGAGAACATCCAGATTGTGGGAATATCCAGATTGTGGGAATATCCAGATTCTGAGAATGTCCACACGAGGATGGGATCTGGGGCTGCTTCCCCATGCAGGTGGGTGAGGGAGCAGAGTGGTGCCGTTCCTTCAGCATCTTTGTCCCTTGCCAGACACAAGCCAGCAGCATTAATTCTCCTCTCCACAAGATCCTCACCCAGGGACCCTCGGGGGAGGCGTTTTTCCATCTGGCTGCTGTGATGTGCAGCCGTGGGGAGGCGCGGGAGTGCAAATCGCATCCTGCCAGGTGTGGGATTGGCAGCCCCGGCAGGGCTGGGAGGTGATTTCCTCACCGAGCAGCTGAGCTGCGGGCAGTGCCAGCGGGAGTGGGTCACCCTAACACTGCCCCGTGTCCCAGCAGCTCCTTTCCCCTGTCCCTGGGGACACTGGGGACGCTGGGGACACACAAACTCCCTGCACAGAGGCGCTGGCAGCTCTCAGCTCGCTGTGACCATTCACTGCAGGAGCAATAATTGCTGTACCCAGTGCTGGTCCCATTTCCCGTTGGAACACAGGCTGTAACATTTCCCTCCCCTGATTTGGTACCAAAGTTCCCATGACTCTCATTCCTGCGAAGAATTTCTCATCTTCCACCCCGAGATTGATATTTATGTTGCAGCGAAGTGCAAACAGTCACTCTGGTAGCCGGGCTTTGGCATTTGGAGAAGATTTTGGGTGGTTATTTATTTATCACTCAGGGCAGCCCACTCTGAGGTGTCTGTTCTAGACCTGCACCTCTAAAAAAGAGCTTCAAACCTCCTCCAGATGAAGTCGAGCAGTCCAGCAAAAGTGCAGTGGCTTGTGCTGATTATTAAACACAGAGGGATGGAAATGATGCTCTTTGCTGAGTTCTATTCAACATCTGCTGCCACTAAAATGTGCAGAGTGGTATTTTTTGAAGTAGAAAACAGTGGGGCCAAATTTGGAAGGTGAATGTTTAAACTGCTTCGCCTCCTCAAGGTGTTTCTCACCTCGTCTGAGTCCCGTGCACTTTCAAATTTCTTCTTTAGGTTTAAAAACCTCTCACTTCGATTTAAGTTTTGATTCCTCTCGCTACCGATGATCATTTAGCTTAATGAGAACTTAGGAAAAATTAGGCAAGAGATGTTCCAGGCAATTAGGGAAGAGATTACCCAAGGCCAGGTTGGCAACCTGGCCTAGTGGAAGGTGTCCCTGCCCATGGCAGGGGCTGAGCTTGAAGGTCCCCTCCAACCCAAACAATTCCATGCAGTTCGTATTTATTTTTCGAAACGCTCAGCAATTTCTCATTTCACAGAACAAAAGCCGTGCGAATAGTTGATCACACCCTCTTGTAGCATTCCCAAGGGCCGATTTCCCTGCCCTTTGCTCCTCGCCGAGATTGCCGTGAAGCAAATTGCCGGCGCGCAAGGAGCGGCCAAGGCCAGGTTCCCTCTTTCCCGCCTCTCCCCGCGTGGTGCCGTAATGAGATTCCGCTCCCACGGCTCCACATGCAATCTGCAGGCACTCAGAAAAGGCTGCCGTGAATTGCCGGGCTCGCTGATTAGCCCCTGTTTGCATGAGGGGACTGGAAATTGTCCCCTTCTCTGGCAGGCCTCGGTGGCAGTGACGCACTCGCTCTGTGCTCTGAAGGAGATGTGCCGAGCAGCTCTGGAACCCACAGCAGGTCCTGCTGGCACTGGCCATGAGGAAAAATCCACCTCTGAGCTTCCCTGGAGCAGCAGAAAGGGAGAAAAGCGTCCCCAAATCCTGTATTTGACCCTCAGGAGAGCAGCAGGGATGTTTTGCAGAAGGGGAGGTCCCCACGCTTGTAGCTCGTCTCTGTTCTTGCAGCTGACAGAGAGGAGGTTTGGGTGGGATGTTGGGAAGAAATTCTTCCTTGTGAGGGAGGTGAAGCTGCCCCTGGATCCCTGGCAGTGCCCAAGGCCACGCTGGACGGGGCTTGGAGCACCTGGGACAATAGGAGATGTCCCTGCCCTTGTCCAGGGGTGGCTTAAATTCCCTTCCAACTCAAACCATTCCTCGTTTCTCTGCTGCTCTGACACCAGCAGGAGTGGTGCCTTTTTTTGGTGCCTTCCTCTGCTCCTCTTTTCAGCCAGGATTTGAGCTGCACCAAAAACTGTAACTCCTTTAACGACCCAACTTGAAATAGTGACAATCTGACTTGCATCAATGCAGGCCTTTCATAGGTGTGAGCAGCTTACAATGTGGATTTCAGCCTCAGTTACAAGCGGCTTTTCGCTCTGCCGATCTTTCTGACATTTAACAATGGGGAACATTCCTTTTAAAGCATCTACCCTATCATTTATGAAAGATTGATGTCATATTTTCATGAATTGGTGAAGTAGAACCGCCAGAAATGGAGTTGTTCTGTCTGAAGCTGTCAGCTTTGAGATCTCACAAAATAAGGAGCTCTGGGCATGTGATCCCCTATTACCAGCGGTGCTGTGGTGCCAGGAGTGCCTGGTTCTGATCTTTTTTTTTTGTGGTGGTGCTGATTAAATGATTAATTGATTAATTGATTAATTATTAAATGCTCTCAGGAGGAGGGAAGAGCCCGCTCTGTGGCTCTGGGAGTGACAGCACCCCGTGATTTGCTCTGTTCCCTGCGTGACACTGCATCCCATCCCTCAGGCTGGGTGTGAACAGCGATGTTCTGTCTGTGTCTGTGAAGTCCCTGAACAAATCTGGCAGCTCGAGAACAGCCCTTGCAGGAATTTGTCTCCACTCAGGAAGATTTTGTGCCGAATTGGCGGGAGGGCAGAGCGGGGGGGATGTCCCCTGCCTGCCCTGGGCATCCCTGCCTTACATCCTTCCGTCGATGGATGGCACTGCTGCCTTGGCACAGCCGCCTCCTCGGGGACTCGCTGCTCGCTCCAAAACCTCGCGGGTGGGTTCTTTCCAGATTCCCGATTCCCCGGAGCACGGGTGGGGTGGAGCAGAGCCCTCGGGGGTCTGCCGGGGGGCTGTGGCTCCTGGTTGTCGAGAAAACCCAAAGCGCATTGTGCTGCTGGGAGCTCAGCCTGGAGCCGCTGCCCAGCAGGAGCAGATCTGCTGGGAATGTCAGGGAATCCCATCAGAGAATCCTGGAATGGTTTGAGTTGGAAAGAACCTTAAACCTTCAAGCCCATCCCATTCCAGGACACCTCCCACTATCCCGGTTGTTTCAAGCCCCATCCAACCTGGCTTTGGACAACTCCCAGCTTCTCTGAGCCTCCCCACTTTCACCCTCACCTTCCCAATATCCCATTATTCATTATTTCCTATTAATAATAATGAAGACATTCCTAATGATTCATTACCCCGTGGGACAGTAAATGAGAATTCACTAATTATTCACGGCTTTAGCAATTGTATTAGTTTGTCACAGACTTGCCGAGGCAAATTCTTAATGACCCCGGAGCTGGTAAAATGGGAGAGAAGAGAAAGAAAACCTGAATTGGAAAGGGGAATCAGCAAGCGGAGCTGAAAAATTGGAAGCTGACAGGATCTGGAATGCTGTACAAAGGTTATTAAACGTCCAAAGCAAAGAAGAAACAGAAAAAGTGGAAGGGGAAGGTTGGAAGAAAAGCTGTCCGTGAACAGATCTTCTTTTTCCAGCAGCCTGGAGAAGTTTTAAAAAACAAAAACTCTTGAAGCAACTCAAAGTGAAAACGCTCCTGGATGCGGCTCGGTGACAGGAAGAGTGTTGCAATTAAAGAATGGATGTTAATCAGAGCGATCTGTGCTTTAATTACCGGGCTGCCAGCACAGCACAGCCAGTCCTGTGGGGTTTCTGTGGTGTGTCACCCCCCAGACTAATTGGTCACTCGCCTTCTAGAGCCGCTTTCAAGATCACGAAGAAAAACAACAAATTGGGAGAACATTTTGCTTCTAATTGGATGTCAGGCGCGTTAAACCCTTGAAAAAACCGCAAGTTTTGCTAATAACCAGAAACCTTCCGCTTTCTCCTTTTTTTTTTTTTACCTGCTTTGTTCTGAGTTGTTTGGGGAATAATCAGCTTTTAATGGATGTGACATTCACCCACAAGAGGCTTCGCTTTGGGAGAAGTTCTGCTGCCGCCGAAAATTTTGCTGGGGCTGAAAATAAAAAAAAAAATCCCTCGTTTTGGGGCTTCCAAAACTTCAAACTTCAAACTTCCCTTTGGGAAGTCAATGAACAGCAGCTGGGAATGGGCCTCAGGAATTCAGCTTAGGGATCGGGAGTTCCTGGCTGGTGCTTGAACCCCACAAGTGCCAGGCGTGTGCTCAGAAGTGGTTTCCATGGAAATAAAACATTAAAAGGTTTTTAAAGGATGGGAGGAAAACGAGCACATCTCTTAGGGGGGTTTTACGGTGAAATCGTTGATTCTGAGGGGAGAATTCAACACCGCGGGGCCCAGAGCTGTTGAATTCTCGGAGGGGAGAAGTGTTCCGAAGCAGACGGAGTTACAGGAATATTTATCGTTCTTTTTTTATCTCCGCCATGCCGATGAACACGGCAGCATTTTGGGAGGCAGAATTTCATAGCGGGATTTCGTTCTCAGTGAGCGGGAAGAGTTCACCCGCGATGAGTTCGCCCACGGGGAAATTGGGAAGAAATATTCCCGATGTTTCCGGAACTGGCGCTGCCCTTGGAATCGCTGAGAGGGGCTCCCCTGGTGCCGTTCTGGTCTCCATCCTCCCACAGCTGGTTCGGGACAG
>VYZT01027398.1:5269-16678 GCA_013400735.1 Pomatostomus ruficeps
TTTGTCACTTTTCATTTCACCTATTAATTCACCTTTATCTGGACCCATGAGTTTTCTTACTTTTGCTCTTTCCAGTCTTTCAGGTGTGGGGGAGATACTAAATCCACCATAAAGAGCTTACAAGACTGAGGAAAGCTTATTTGTAACTCAGGACATGGGAGCCAAAGCTGGGATCAGTCTTTTCTCCAAAAGAGCTAAAACTGCCATAATACTGGTCCAGCTTCCAAAGGCAGCCTTTGACAGTGAGGGGTTGACTTCCACGTGAAAGTCTGCATAGCTCCTTAGAATCACTCAGAGATTATACTGGCTAAGAATATGGCTAAATCTTGTTGCAAGAGGTTTTCTTGTTTTGCTTTGGGGGGTCTTTTGTGAAATGGCTTCTTTTAAATAAAACCCCAAGCTTTCCAGAGTTACAGATGGGCATAACGTCCCACACACAGCTCTGCAGGAGACAGGGGCATGGGGACACAGGAGAGTGACTCATCCCACCATTACAGACAAGCTTTCAAGTATTAAAATACATAAAATTGCAACATCAAAGCAGTACTGAAATTCACACAAGTTTGTTTATGAATTGGTTATCATTTTAATACAATTTTTAACACTTAATTTTTCATTGTATCAGCAACTGGTTTTGAATCATGAATAGATTAAAATCTGCAAATCCAGGTCACCAGGAGCACTGCTTTTCTTCTCAGCTCTAGGAACAGATTACCACCAGCAACTACAACCTCAAACTAACCATCTTGTCTTTTTGGTGGAACCAGCTGGCGTGTTGATGCAAAACCAGGAACCTTTGTTAGAGAACCATCCAGCTTTCTATTTGTTATTATTACTGACTAGAGTGCTTAACTCCCCTACTCATAGGGACTGTGAGGTACTGTGGGATACTCCTCACAGTCTACAGTCAGGATCACACGGATTTGCAGCCAGCACGGATGCACCTCTTGTATCTGTCTCTGCAAGGCAGATGACAGCTGGAGCTCTTCATGCTGTTGCAAGGTTGATAGCAGCAGCCACAGCGGCAACTCTCATTCTACAGATGGCAATGGGAATAAACATGAGCTCCCCATCCCACCCAGTCTGCAGACAAGGAGTGTCTCAACTCTTCTTACTTGGGTCTGGTTATATTTCTGAATATAGTGTTAGGCAATTCACTTCAAATAAAGTAACATTTTTGTCTTTCAAGAAAGAAGATTAGATGTTCACTTTTTCGCCAATTTTGTGGTATTTTGTTCTTGGTTCTACCTTCAAAATACTAGATAGTATTTTCTCTAATCCAAAATCCAATCCAATTACTTCAGTGGCCTTTGGATCAAATCTCTTCTCATTATGAAGGCCAATTAAAACATTTAATGTTTCTCTCAAGTAACTGATAAACTACATGAGAAAGTAACAGAATATCCAGACAAGTAAAGTACGTAAGTCTTAAAAAAATTAAGAAAAACAGACTTCTGACAAAAATGTCGCACATGACAAAAATAAATCAGATTTAAAAAGTGGCAATGATATTCTTGTTAAACATTTGTCATAAATCCATAGTTATGTTGATGGAAGAGATGAGAGGTAGGTCATCTGTAAATGATACTGTGCAGAGGTCAAAAATAAAATATTGCTGAAGGTTTCAAAAATCCCACATATATAAAATATTACCAAAAAGACTGAGGAATCTCATAAACAACATATTAGGAATTATAATTCTATCAGATAACCATTAACAAAATAACCTTTGTGAATATACCATTAGGTATGCTTAACTGTCATTCTAATAAAGAGGAATGGAGATTCAAATTTCAAAATGCGGTTAAAATTCTGTCATTATTCATAACTAACTTAATCCCATGCCTCTGGTAGCTGCCTCACACAAGCCAAAACCTGCTCCCATAAAACATGGACTATTCTAAGATGATTGAACTTACTATATTTAATTGTGATGCAAGGCATTTAAAAATAAGCTCTCAATAATTTTGCTGATTCACACTAACAGCTTAGCATCACTAGGTACCGGTGTTTTGGCAGCAATGCAAATTCATGCTAATTTTCTTTGAGATCTTTCCTAAAAAAAGCAAAAATGGAAGTCAATGCCAGAATGATTGTCATGTAAGTGCAACACCTTACTTACTGTAAAAAAGATGATAAAGTAACTTTATTAGCCCATCTCTGGAATTTTAAATAGTACTAAGAAAAGAAGGCTTTGACAATTCTTGTATCCAAACACATAGGCTGTTACACTGTAATCCTCTCCTGAACCACCAAAATCCTAGCATCACCCCCCAAAAAAGCTCAGGAGCTGTCCAGCGCATGTGCTCCCATCAATATCCTCCACCTGGACCCAGGGGCTCCTGGCTCTGTGCTGCTGGGCAGCTGCATAGCTGCAGCCCTGGACCACAGGCAGCTGCAGGTCACCCTGCAGGGACAGCATTTGCAGCCGCTGCAGCATGAGTCAGCTCAATTACCTGAGTCCCAGTCTGCCTCCATCTTCTTGCTTTCAATGCACAAATACTTGGAGACACAAAGTAAGTCTAGCAGCAGACTAAAATTAACCTCTCCAAACATACAATGAGCTAAAATGACTCCACTCAATAGATACTCCAGCTATCATCACAGCCTCTAAATATCTGAAGAATCATATTCGTAGCATGTCCCTAAATGTGCATACCAGACTGCCTGAGATCTTCAGCAAAATTAACTCCTAGACAGTTATGGCACTCTGATAGCACCTGAGAAATCTGGTCTTGACTCCTCATCTCTTTTCCTTGCCTTTCATTTTAAATGATAGGTTTAGCTCAAGTACCTATGTCCTGACTTGAGAAATTGTGATGAACTGCAATTTTCAAGTAAATCAGCACAAAACTCATGCTGTTCAGAATTTTATCAGTAACTCCATAAGCTCACATAGCAACATATGAGGTGTGATGTTAACTGATTTTAGATCTGGTTTGACAAAGGACTCTACACCACTTTGTTGAAGTATGGAGCTGTGTGCATTGATGACCAAAATTCCCAGATCCAAAAATTCTCCACAGGTTACTAGCAGTCCTAAACAGTAACTTTTGAAATGGCAACTTTCAGAAGGGGAGTTGCTAAGGTTTTTTGGAATAATGACAGTATCATAGAGCAAAGACTTCTTAAGAAGCCTGGAGAAGGCAAGCCCACTGCTGCTGCTAGTGCAGGTGGCTGCCAGGAGGAAATAAAACATGTCTTGCACTTTGCCAAGGTCCCCTCTGGCTGCAGGGAGGTTGGCAACAAAAAAGTCTTAGGCACTGGTAAGGAAGGACTCACTAAGGTCAGCAGTTGGTGCCTGCACTGGCTAATGGGCAACAGGAGGCCTCCTGGTACTATTCAGATAGGAAACACATATATTTCCTTGATAACCACAGGACAAAGTAGCCACATGCATAGCTTGAGCAGCATTTATTAGAAGACTGGGGGGGAACAGCTATTTAAATAAAATGGATTTTATCTAGACAAGGGCTTGAATATGCAACAGTTAAGTGTTGCCAGGTGGAAAATGAGGGATAAAACAGCAGTGCAAAAGTCTTACAGAAGGGCCCTCAATGGCTTCCCCCTCCCCCACCCAAAAACATGGTCTTTTGTGAAGCTGCTTTATGCAGCTGAAAGTTTCTTGTTAATTAAGCGAAGATTGGTAGGTACAGCTGCAATTTTCAAATGAGCACTTTCCAAGACTCTCCACTTGTTCTGCCTCACTGCCAGATGCACAGTTCCTTTTCCAGCTTGTACATTGTTTGCATTTTTTTGTCCTTTTTATATTACCATAAGATGGAAGTTATCAGTACATGACAAAGAAAACAGAGGCACCACTGGAGTACCCCTTTAAAGTCATGTTGCCTGTTGTCATGGCAACCGCTTAATTAGTTGTGTTACTCATTTTCCACCAGCACCTGGCAACATCACCCCTTCACGATCTGTTATTATTAAGGAGTCTGCTAACTCAGCTGCTTTACAAGGTAGCAGAAGAGATCTGCTGGCATTTCCATTCTGAATCTTGTTTTTCAGGAATCATAAATTGCCCAACAGTTGAAAATACTACTGTGACAACCCACCCCCTTGAAAAGAACGCAAAAGAAATATTGGGATCTAATGCTCCCTGCAGTACCAATATGTACATTGTTAGTCACTACACAGAGAGAGGGATCAGACCTTAAATTCTTTAAGTGAAAACACACAAATGCTTTGACAGACAATCTCTTGCAAGTCTTTCCTTTGACATCAGAGGCATATGGCATAGGGACAGGATTGGCCCCATTTCCTTCAAGCTTCCTTTTGGGGAAAGATTCCTACCCTTCACATTGCTGCTGTCCATGTCCTCAAGCTGTTCTGAGAAGCACACAAGCATGTACTGAGCCAGCACTGCAGTTACCACAATTAAACATGATAATCAAACAGGGTTCAGTCAGCCAGCAGTCAGACCTGACTACACCAGGAGCCTTCCTCAAGAGCAAACTGCCCCTATTTGTGAGTTGCACAGAGACTTCAGACTCAAAGGGCTGAAAAAAAAGGTTGTTTAATTACATACCACAGACAACCCAATCACCTTGGATGAATATTTCCCTTGGACAAAAGATCACCTGGTTACCTAAATTCCACTTCTCAGTTTGGGATCATAAAGGAATACATACTTACAGTCATCTTGTTCGTATCAAAGTCGACTGTTTCAACAGTTGAACACCCAAAGTTTAATATTTGGGTGCTGTAACAGAAATTAAACATTCTGAAATCTTATTAAAATGTGGCAACAAAAACGCCTTCTCTCTGCCAAACAGCAGAGAAGATAAAAAGGAGCCTCATGCAGAATTCAACACCAGCAAACAGCAGAAAGAAACTAAAATAATTCTCTGATGTGTACAGTGGGATTTTGGAGGTACAAATGCGCATCTCCGCAAAATTTTAGACAAGAAGTTGGTCAAAAGGGATAGCTTTATCCCTTGATATTGCCTTTATTCAAGTTTCAGGCTCCCTTAATGCTCTTTAAACACAGATTTTGGCAGTTTATTGTTTAAAGATTGAGTAGTGGTGAAAAACACATTCATTTCTGATTGTTAGAGATGTTAAAGAATTCCAGTCACATGCAATTAAGCTGGAATTCAACACAATGACAGACCAAACAGGGAAGTCTAGACAAACAAGAAAAAAAAAAAATCAATCAAAAATACAGTTCCCAGAGAAAATTTCCTAAAAAGTTCTACATTCTTTCTGCTGCAAAAGGGGTGGACAATCTTATCTTATTTATTATATGAGAGTAGATTATTTGCTTTACTTTAATTCATGCAGTGGTATTAGAATGTATCATCTAAAAGAGACAGTAAAAATACTAGTCATGCTATGATATTTTTGCTACAGGAGAAACAGAGGATCTTTAGGTCTTAAAGTAAAACACAGATAAGTTTAAAATGGGATACTTGGCATTTTGTGTTTCTTAAAGTCCCTCTCTGTAAAGCAAAGCAACAAGTGTCCCTGAGAAGTTGAATTGGCTTCATGGCATTTAAAATGAAATTAAAGACAAGAATTCTAGGCCTGAGTTTACATCCACGTAAATAAGGGGCTGTATGTCTTTACTCCAAAATCTTCATGCTGTGTATTGTTTTATTAGTTATGTTGATTTTCAAACCAGAGAAAGAATCATAGAAGTATATAATTTTTTCTTAACTCTGGCAGTGCTTTACTCTCTCTAGATATGGGGAGGTAGAGCAAAAACTGCTTTAATGTATGCTGGAAGAAGAAAAAATTAGACACATGACATTTTTGTAAATTATTCCAAACCATCAGGTCAATGTTGTCATGCTAGCAAGGCATCAGGGTCTCTTTGTAAGCAATGTATAGCAACTGACCTCAGGGTGATGTAGTAGCATGATACAAAATTTCATAGCCCTTTTTCACCACTGAAGAGAAGCTGGAGTTTTTATTCAGTCAGTATTATGTTGTACTGTATGGCAGTACCCAACATGCACATGGCCACAATGATTTCACCAGTGACAGAAACTTCTGCTACTCTGGGAAGATCATATATGGTCACATGAGAAACCTGATTAAATACACCCATGCTCATTCAGCATTGGTATTAAGAGTAAGGAGATCTTTCGAAAACTTACCAAACACTTGATTCTCATGAAACCAGAACAAACCCAAATTTTACACTTCACAAAACTGATAAACAAATGTTTAACTTTATTGAATGAATCCTCTTAAGGAAGAATGGAGTTGGAAAACAGGCAGCAAAAGAAATTTAGTCTTATTAGCCCTATAAATTTCTGATTTGCTCACACAAGCCAAATAAAATTCCTGTGAGGGAAAGCAGACTCACCATAACTCAGCTCCTTACACCAAGAAAGAGAAAAGCCCAAATCCTTTGGGAAGAAACAGGGCTTGACCTGCATTTGTGCAACAGCTGCAACATCAGTTCTGGCTCTGTCAAACTATAGAGCAAACCTTTCCAGTTATTGTTTTGTATGCACTCTACCCACTACAATAAGCTTCAGCCTCTGGACTACTAGATTGGTGCTATGGGAAGAAACTGTTCAATCAAAAAGCAAGTTTTCTTAACTTTAAAAAGGCCCTAAATCTAATGGGCCAGGCAATGTCAGAGTGTAATTTATTAGTTCTGCTCTTAAACTCACCTCGAACTTCAGGAGAGAATCGAGCTGAATGGCGAGACACAAAAAGTTTTAGTTCTTGATCCAAGTTGCATTCAATCAAGCTTGTATCCCATGATCGGATTCCTAAAATTCAAAATACAAAACACATCTGGCTTGACACATGAGCACTGGGAGTTTTAACTAAGTATTTTTCTATTTGCATTCATGCTATTTGCATATTTCTAAATTCCAAGCCTAGCCTCGTTTCTTTTCAAGGCACACAGCTATTTTTTAAAATGCACCCAGAAGGATTCTGACAGGAATCAGAAAAAGGCAATCTGCCTTTCCAAAAGGTGACCATTCTATAAGGCCCCAGCTTTAGAACTGCAGTAGTGGCCACTTCACAAGAAGTTACTGATGTCCCTGACTTGACTTTAAAATAGCAACATACAGGTTTACAAAATTGAAAGAATGAATCATCCACAGAACATTTCAGTCATGTTACCCTTTCGACAAGAAAAAGACAGCATTACCTAGCATGTTGCTAATTAATATTTAAATACAAAGTATTAAATTGCTGACTTCTTCATTCAATATCTTTGAAGCATACCATATTTTAAATTAAAATTTAACTGATCTTTTATTTATGAAGTGTCAGAACTCTAGTTTTGAGATTTGAAAATGCTGTGCTTGATCTTTTTTCTTTTAAAAACTAAAGAGCACATCTCTGTTCCCTACTGTGTTTCCCGCAGCTACTTAAAAAGTAAGACCCTTGACACTTACATGACCAAAAAATATTCCAAAGTAGATTTAAGGATTGAAATCTGACCAGGAAAAAAGAAAGAGTCATTGCAGCCAAAAGACAAGTTTCTAGTTTTCTTCTATAACATTTTGATGAATAATTTGAAAAAAAAGTGGAACATACTTTGGATTTTTCTATAATTTTGTTTTGATATTGTTCTGAAAAATCTTCTAGTTTTGAAATAATGAGCAGGCAGTAGCACTACAAGTAAGTCCAGACATTGCTGTAATTTTGAAAACCAAAACGGCACTCTTTTTTTTTTTGTCCTAAAAGAACATCATTACATCTACACAAATGAACTGGCAAACATAAAAGGGACTGTTGGCGAGGAAGTGCCTGGTGGCCCCTCCCCACATGTCCATGAGTTTGCATGGAATTATTGGGTTAGACCACTTTAGGGTTTGACACGGAGATGCCTGAAGAGGTGTGTGACCAACCCCTCACCATGAGTGCAGAACTAACACTGCTGGTAACTCTGCCAGGGTTTCAGGCTGTGGATGTTACTACCAATGCCACTTCCCATGCTATATATTCTGTTCCAAGGTAGCAGGAATGTCAGGACTCAGACTGGCAGAAACCATGTTGCAGGGATGAAGCATGAGGAGAAAAGAGGGAATAGCAGAGAAACCAGATCTGCAGTGTCAGTCTCCCATTGCAGTCTGAGTAGGTTCTCCATGCAAATATGAACATCTGCATTTCAACAGCCTGAAGCCTCTGCAAGAAGAATGCATCCAGGGCTTTTCCTTGTCAGCATCCAAGTAAGGGTAGTAGCAAGCTTTCTGTAACATGCTACCAACAATTAAGTAGCTGCCATTTGAATATCTAGAAAAAATTTAAAATGCAGTATTGCCTGTGTGTTCCATAACCACTTGAGAAAAATAACTGAACTATAGCCAGCCACCTCCACTTCCTGACTGATGCATCATTGTTCAGAGGCATAAGCAGCAAGACTCTTCTGCAAGCCTCCTTACTTTATTTTCTCAGAAAGCTCTTGGCCATATGGTGCATTTTTGGGACAAGTTTTGGCAAATACATCTAAACAGGCTTTAATATCTTCCAGGTGTTGGAATATTTGAGAGCAAGAACGTCAAGATGATATAATACCATATACGTAGAACACATATGAAAACAATAACTATCAAATTGACATTGATCACAAAGCTGAAGTATGCTGAACGAATGAGTGCTGAACTTCAAGAAGCTTGGAGATAAACAGCTCCCTGGCCTGTGACACCAAGTTTGTGTGGAGAAACAACAAAGCTTTCTGGAGGTCAGTAAAACAACATGGGCTATGATTCATCAATGCTGCTAATGATAGGGCTTGTCCACCATCCCTAGCTGCTTTAGATGCAATCCTAATCTGCTGTATGGATAAGATTCTGATTAGATGTTGTCAAGAACGTTGAGCCGGGCAATGTCCAAAATACGGGACTCAATACAAAATAAATAGGAGGGGAAAAAAAGAGAAAAAACAAAGCCAAGGGGAAAAAAGCCTATATGCCCTATCCACACAGCAGTCCTAGAAGCTGAAGCTGGAATTTGGGTAGGCTATCCAAAATTTGCAACTGCATGATTCAGCAGTCTGGATGCAAAAATTATGCAGGTGTATTATAGAGAAGCAAAATGTATTAAATCATGATACCCCCTAAATCAGGCTTTGGGCAAGAACAAAGGTAAACATGGAACTAAAATCCAAGGTCAATCCAATGATGGATCAGCAATGTGAATGTAACTGCTGTAAACATGGCTGAACTGGAGCTATTTCTTTCTTTCTGCAGTCTTAGGAGTGCAATGCCACTAGATACAGGAATAATCAGACAGCAGGCAGGGCACACCCAGTAGCATCTGCTAAATCAGTGGAAAAATCTTGAAGGTTTCTCTTCACTCCCCTCTTCTCTTTTGGTGGACGGTGGGTTGGAGGATTTGCCCCCTTAGCAAAGTCACATCCCAAATGCAATTACTGAAAATGCGTCTTGCCATGCCATTCCCTCCCCACGATAAATTAAGAAATGACTCTGCATTCCACCAGGTTGCGTAGCATCACGCCACTGATGTGTTATCAGCAGATGTTTTCTTTGACACGTTGCTCTGCAGTTTGGCGCATGAATCCACAGTTTTCAGTGATGGTACTCAGGAGATGTACCAGAGAAGACAGTGAGGCAGAGTTATCAAGAACCAAAATGTATTTAAAGCTCTATTGAGAAGAAAGGTAGCAAGAAGTGGTTTTTTCCAGACTACAGCCAACTTTCCAAACAGAAAGATATTAGCTGAGACCATAATTGCCTCACACAGATAGAGTGTCAGACTCCCACGGTATTCATCCAGAACGATGTACCTCAAAATTTCACCAAGAAGTTTTCTTAGCAGGCAAAAATCTCAATCAGACGGTCTGATGCTAGAAGCAGCAAGGTGACTTCTAATCCAAAATGATGAATTAAAAGGCCAAAACATTCCCTCTCAACATCTAAACCTGTAAGTGGGTGCTATGCTTAGTGGCAGGAGGCAGCAGCAACTGAGCTATGCAGCAGCAAATGTACAATAGAAGATTCAAGAAGAGACCAAAGAGCATTTCTTCTGAGGAAGGGTATTAGCTGTCTTCAGGGAAGAAATTTTACCAATTTGCTCCATAATCTTTAACAATTTCATTAAAATGCAGCCAGCTTACTTCTAACACAACTGAAAATTAGATAGTTAAGGAAGTGCAATGCTGAAGACGCTCTGAATGACAAAGCACCTGCCTCAGTAGTTCTCCCCAGGAGACAATGGCAGCAATAAAGATGAACAGGTTATCATGAAATTGGTTGGTTGAGATGAGGATGCCTTTTACCTCAAACAGTTGTGAAAAAGAATTCAGAGAAATAGCCAACTAAAGCAAAAATGGTTGAGAAAGCAACAATAGAGACAGATGAAGTCCTAGCTGGACTGCTGAACCACACCTATATGACAAGGCTGCTACCAACTCCCCATTCCGAGATCTCTTCTCCACTCTTAACAATGGCAGTTTCTGAAATCTTTGTTTTCATCAGCTCAGAACAAAAAATATATGTTATCAAACCAGATATCAACTGAGTTTAACAAACTGTAAGGTCTGGCAATAATTTTCTTTGTGCTTTATTCCACTAATACTGCAATGGGTTGGTTTTTTTTTTTCTTCTCTGCATACACACTGCAATCTATTGTATCAGAAACCACAACGAAAACTTATAAAACTGTCATTTCACTTGCAATACCATCCTGCATCGCCGTCTTAAGAAAAGGACAAATAAACGCCGAGTCAGAGCAGCCCGCAGTCGGACAATAAGGAGGCTGAGCACTCAGGTAACAGCCTTGTTACTCATATGGGTTCTCTTTATTGGAATAGATATAGATATATATATATATATACGCGTATATAGAACTCGGGTCCTGAAAAATTCTCCAGACGACAGAAAAGTCCCAGCGCCCGAAGTTAGACACAAAGGCGCGGCGGCGCTCCCGCCCGCGCAGCCTCTGCCGCCGAGAGGGAAAACGCCCCAAACCCCGCCGGCTTGGCGCGGCCATGGGGGACGGAGGACTGCGGGCGGCAGCCGCCCCGCAGCCCCAGCCCCAGCCCAGCCCATCCAACCCATCCCCAGCCGCCCTTTGTCTGCCCCGGGCTGCCATCGGGACCGCAGTGCGGACCGTGCCACGCCCACCCGCCGGTGTCTCCGGGCAGACGGGCTCGGCGGCGGGCGCTGCGCTCCCGATCGGCCCCTCCGCCCAGCCATGGCGGGGAAGGGGCTCGCTGCGGCTCTCCGCAGCCCCACTCCGCAGCGCCCGCACCCCGCGGGGGAAGGTGAGCGGGTGGGCGGCTGCGGCGGGACCTCCCGCGGAATAAAGAGCCGGAGAGCGCGGCTCGGCGGGATGGGTGTCGGGGGCAATGCCGGCTCCGGCCGCGCCCAGGGAGGGGCAGGGCGCCGGCGGGGGGTGTCGCCGCGCTGCTTGCGGCGCCCCGGCTCCCGCCGCCTCACCTCGCTCGATATTGGCGATGGCCCG